>JBCNJP010000010.1:597474-671024 GCA_039602395.1 Deinandra increscens subsp. villosa | reverse complement strand
TGCTATTTATAGGAAGATGGAGAAAGTTGCAATTGGATAAGGTGGTTGGGGACGGTTGATTTTGGAGTGTGTCGGAGTATATAGAGATAAATTGAAGATATTCAATTTATATCTTTTTCAACTGTCTTCAACTGCTTTCGTGATTAATGTCAAGTTGACATTCATTTTGCTTGTTCTTCACACAAAGGTAGAATTTGTTCTTCTCGTAATCTTTATCTTCTGATAGTCCAGAAATCCTTCAGGACTCTTCTTTAAAGACTTTTTGATGCTTCCCATTAGAATCCTTCTACAAAAATGAGGATTTCCGTAGAATTTAGTATGTACATAACTACTTCGGAATTTCCGGAGTAGTTCTGTATGAGTACAGAAATCATGCACAAATCTGTATTTCATACAGACTTTCATCTCCTTTCTCTTTTAAGGATATATCTTGTCATTTCTTCTATTAGTTGACTATTTTGTGTTACATTTACATTGTGTTCTAACAATCTCCCCTTAAGTATTTGAAGAAAATAACAGAAAGAGAAAGTAACATGTGCATAAATCATTTTCATTGATCTTTTTACGGAAAACGAAAGAAGTCTTGTTTATCAAAATCTAAAATTTACAAGTCTTTACTGATTTTTGTCCTACCAGTGAGTGAGTTAATTTTAAAATTGTACTTTGTAGTACATTCTTCCAGTAGAGTTTTGAAGACAGTTCTTTCGTTTATCAGGACATCAATTTCTGCTTTGATGACTTCCTTGGTGCTGCTGTTGTTAGTCTTGCATTTCTCTAGAATGAATAAGAAGAATTCTAAGGCCAGATTTGTATACTTCTATTTTTCTTCTAGCTTGAAGAATCTTCTTTCTTCAGAGTGATCTCTGAAGCATATACCAGAGATTGGGTTGAGAACCCCTCCATGAGACTTCAGAAGGGATAGTCTAGCTCATTTGGCTTTGTCAAAAATAGTAGGGGGATGTTAGATTCTTTTGCTAATTCTACATCCACCTGTGCTTGTCTTCTAAACATCGTTTTACCAGCTTCAATTCCTTGGTATAAGGCAGTGCTTATCCTCTCTGTTTTTTAGGGTTGACTTGAGAAGTACCTTATAAATAACACCAACTGTATTGGTTTAAATTGATGTAGGTTTTTATCAGTGAATTCTCTGATGCTCTCATCATTTGTATTTACTCTGTAACAGTTGAAGTGATCTACCCCATAGGTGTTTTGTTAAAGGTTGGGCTTTGATCTTTATGAATTCTTTAATCATGGGCATTGTGTAGTTTGGATCTTCCTTAACTGATATTCCTGTGGTCCTGTCAAAGGCTTTTCTTGATAGGGGGCTCATTGTGGGTCTGTCCTCTTCTCTTTTGAGTAGTTTCTCTTATAGTTCTCCGACTTATTCCCATATGACTTTTTGCATATTCTGCTTTTCAGAGTAATCATCTTCAAAGGCTGATCCAGATATGAAAGATCCAGCTAATAAGGATGATTGTATACTAGTCTGTTTAGCAAGGGTTTTCTTTGTTGTTCTGGTGGAGAGAGATTGAGAAGCACTTGTTTTCTGGGCAGTCTTTGTTGGTGGCTTGGGAGAAGAAGGAGGTGGAGGTGGAGGCATGCCTTCATAAGCTTGAGATGAAGGTTTGCATTTCTTTGAGTTCTTTCTCTGGAGTTGATCTGTTTCATCTTCTTCTTCACTTGGATCATTGACTTGAAGTTTTGTCTTCTTCATTGGAAGTTGAACAGGGATTGTGATTTGCTTTTTTTTCACATTTGTTCCTTTTACCTTCTGTTTCCATTCTCTTTCTATTTCTCTCATCTGATCTTCTTGAAAAGAGTGTTTGATCTCCAGGTTTGCTGAAGTCAGTTGATTTCTTGTCAGTTTGCTTCTGACTGATCTTATTTCTTCTTGTGCTTTCTTTGCTTGATTTTTGCCCATATCTTCAAGAGTCTTTTTCTTGTTTATTAATTTTGTATATAAATTTTTAATGATTTGTTCATCATCTCTTGTGTCTACAGATTGCAGATTCTGAAGACTTTTGCTGATGTCTTGTGAAATCTTGTTGGCCTCCTTAGTTAGTTCTTCTTTCCAGGTTTTTAGCTCATTTGCTAGAGTGTTTAGCTGATTGGTGTTTTGAGCTGTGTTTCTTTCTACCTTCATGAGTTTTTCTGAGTTTGAGAACTTGAGTTTTCCTAGTTCATGAAGGTCAATTTTCTGATCCCTTTTGAAATTAAATATTTTCTCTCTGATTGTTTGAGAGAATTTTAAGAGATCAGATTTGAGTAGGATACTGGGTGAGTTTGGAGTTGGATCAACAAATGATCTTTCTCTTTCTAACATACTAGTGGACAACACATGTCTAGCAGTTTTACTAACAAATTCTCTGTTAAGAGTTTTGTTAGTGCCTAGAATACCAGAAATATCTGATGTTCCTAGGACTTCCACATTCATTGTCTTTATCCTGGATGGTTCAGACTCATGTGTTGTTTGATTATTCTTTTCAGAATCCTCATGTGTCAAATCCTTAGGGAACCAATCCCTGTGGATTCTCTCCAAGTTTCCTTGACTCATTGAGTCTCCACTTGTTGGTGCTTGCTGATGACTCTCAGAGTCATCAAACAAGCTGGGCTTGGTGGCTATTTTAGGAATGTGGATCTGAGGGGGAGAGTTTGGTGGGCTAAAGTTAAAGTTATTATAGGTTGAGGTGGTGGAGTTGGATGTGGGAAAGTCAGGTGAATTTCTATTTAGATTGACTGATTCAGAAAAGTGGGATGTTTGTGGGCTGTGTTTAGGGGTTGGTTGTTCAGGTTCGGATGAGTTCTGTTTTTGTAGTTTTATCCTTTCTTTGTATTTTATCAGAACTAGGGAACCATCTGATATATTTAAAAGTAATGAAATAGTTACAGATGATATAGAGTGTATTGCACCTGATTCAAACTTTTTGAGAATTTTCAGAGTGGTTGACCTATGCTTGGCTCCTGTCATAGCTAATGATCCTTCCTAACACTTCTTGAAGATGAGTAGGGAAAGAAACCTTATAAATGGAATGTGGGTGGTTTCTTTCCTTTCCTTGTGTTTATCTCCAATTCTTTTTACTAGATTCCTCCATAGCATAGCTCCATAATCTATTTTTTTTATTTAGGATTAGAGCGACCATCATGGAGTATGCTGATTCACTGGCTTGGTCTGATTAGTCGACTTTAGCAGTTAGGCTGTAAATGGGAGTGTGCATCATCAGTTTCCACTCCCTCTCTAGCTGATTGATGTTTATACATGAGATTGTGGTAAAGCTTGTTCCTTTGTTCAAGGAATTGATGGTTTTGAGAATTTCTGATTTAGTTGGGGGTTGAGCAGGGTCTTCTGGTGCATCGAGGTCAATAACTTGTCTGAAATCTTCTTCTGAAAACTATAGAGTTGTTGTGGATCGATCTTCGTTTTCAATGAGTGCTTCAATCCATACCTTTTTAGTTACAGTTTCATTTTTTACTCTTATTGTTGACGAGACATTCATAAGAGTCTCTTTGGTGATTTCTTCATCTTCAGTGAGAACTGTCATGAGAGGCGAGTACCTTAATGCTTCTAGGATGATTTGTACATCTTTTGAGTAGGCTCGTGGGTTTAGATTTGCTCGCATATTGTTTTGCTCTATGTTGAATGTTCTGAACATGGAAATTTGAGAGGATGAAGCCATTTTGATTGTTCGGAGAAATGCTTTGCTTGGTGAGGATTGTGAATTTAGGAACGGTTTTTGATTTGGAGAACGAGTGAGGATTTTGTGGCATGAGAGAGATTCTAGGGTTTTAACGGCTCTTTTTCACCGATTAGATTGACTGGGTGGTGAAACGGATGTCCGTTGGATCATTGATTCTCCTCGTAACCGAAAAAAGTTACCGTTTTTATTTATTGGGATCTTTTGACGTCTTCAATGTTGGTTGGGATATCTTGATGAATAATTGTTTTGACCCTAATTTTTCGGGTGAGATCAAATAATTTTTCCTTTCAACAATTACAATATTTTTCTTCCTTTTTTCATCTCAAGACGCTTTTCAGAGGTTCTTTTTCATCCCTTCTTCCTTCTCCTTTCTCCCCTTTTTTATCTTTTAGTTTTTTTATTATTTTGTGTGTGTGTGTGTGTGGAAGTACGTCAAAGATTTTTTCATTTCCTCTTTTTTTGTTTGCTTCATTCTGGCATTCTAGCTTCTGTACAGAACTACTTCGGAATTTCAGGAGTTGTTCTGTATGACCAGTTTCTTAGAGAAAACCAAAAGAAACGCAGAATCACTAGTAGTGACGTTTTAGCTTAACACAATTTGGAGCTATTCTTACAGCAATCCAAAAAGATCTAGTTTCAGCTATATTTTCAACAAGATACCTAGTACATAACTTATTTAAACATTAAGTTTAAGTGACTGCATGTAGTTCTATAGGTACAAGGTAGGATAATTCTGGTGGGTTTTGGAGGATATGTTCTGGCTTCAAGCTGGAGAGGGATGTTTTTGTGAGAGATGGATCTCAGGCCTTCATCTTCTTCCTCTATTGTCTCATTTGGAAGTCCAGTAATGTGAAGGCCAAGATACCT
Organism: Deinandra increscens subsp. villosa; assembly: GCA_039602395.1. NCBI lineage: Eukaryota > Viridiplantae > Streptophyta > Magnoliopsida > Asterales > Asteraceae > Deinandra > Deinandra increscens. Next base: position 666,462 of record JBCNJP010000010.1, on the reverse strand, counting down.
TTGAGAAGGTACTAGTTGGGTGGGAAATTTGCGAGGGATTTCTTCCCATTGCTTGTCCTGGCAAATCATTGTTCTCATAAAACGAAGATATAGAATAACTCTCTCTTCTACAGTGTGACAATCCATATTTTCAGGTCCTTCCCTGATTCAACTTAACCTTAAATTACTGATATAAATGTTGTGTGAGATTTATGTGATTTGACTTATAAGAAGAGCATGCACTTGAGTTTAGACGTTTGAGATTCTATGATTTTATATAAATCGTACGTTATGATTTTATGTGAACGCTTCATCATTTTATGTGGCAATAAACTTATGATTTTATGTGGTATATATTCATACATATACACATTATATTTTATGATTTTATGTGACAATGTGTCACGTGGTTACACAACGTTTCTATTATTTTATGTGAGTTAAACATGTATCGTTATGATCTCATGTTTATCATTTTATATGAACTCAACATATAGATAAGGAATTATAATTATGATTTAGGTGAACTTAAAGTATAGATTTGTAAATTTATATTCATGATTTTATGTGAACCAATTAGGGTTTACATCTTATAAATATTACACGTTGATTTTATTGGGATAAACATGCGTATTCATACGGTTAGAGTATTCCCCATTAACTCCGTTAACGACTCTTAACTACAAGGGGAACTTTTGGACATTTCCTAAACTTCTTTTGGCTAACCAAACCTGAAAGGGCTAGCATCGTCATTTCCAAAACATTGTAACTTACCTTGTACTTCCAAGAGGGACTAATTTTGCCACTGGACCAAAGTTAAATTGAAGATTCTAAAGAAACCGTCGAACGTCTTCCGAGTTCCGATAACCGACTTTTTCTTAAACCCAAATTCAATTCCATCAGTTACACTCTTATACCAGCTGATCGGTTACCTCATTCAATTATGAGGAGGATTGAAGGCCCAATTGATCATTCATCCCATCACAACACTCCTTTTCTCCCCCTCGTTTCTCCCCTGTCCGATGCAAACACCACCACCGTCAAAAGATTCCGGCCAACCAGGACCACTACACCACTGCTATGCCACTACTCGACACCCCTCGGAGATCGTGAACGCAACAACAACTTCAGAGCATCACAGTTAGTCCCGGGGTTCGAGTTCGTGACTTGTTCGGGTTTTATTTCGACGTCAAAAACACATAAATCTCTCATCTCCGGTTCAAGGTAATCGCCTTTCTATGTTAGTCGCACGTTTTAAGGCCTTGTTGCATGTTTTTTTTTGGTTTTCCGGCGATCGGAGAAAGCTCCGGCGAATCTAGGGTTCGGGTGAAGAAGATGACACCCGACCCGTAATCTATATGTATTTTGTTTTCTGCTTGTAAATCCAGATGCGCGCCTGGTTCATTGGTTTGGTCGCTGGCCTTGTTCGCTGGAGGCCCGGGTTCGAGTCCCGGCCTCATCATTTCTTTTTCTTAATTCCTATTTCCCCTAAAACTCGATATTGGCCATCGTTTATAGCTAAAAGGTTTTCTGCTCGGTTTCCAAACACAAAAGCTGCTCCGGCCGAGTGGTTTGGTGACTTGGTCTAACACATAGAGGTCACGGGTTCGAACCCGGTGACCTCTGTGTTTCTGTTTTTATTTATTTTTGTTATTTAACCATTTAACAACCTAGAACTCATATTAAAGTTGTCCCTTATCGTATTTTAAAACCGTAAAGAAAAATATATATATCTTGAGCTATTAAATCCCGTAAACCAAATTTTAGATTGTAAACATGTTTAATTTGTCGGTTCGAATTGAAATAATATTTATATATATATATATATATATATATATATATATATATATACATATATATATATATATATATATATATATATGTTAATCTAAAAATTATGGGTTTTACATAAAAGGTAAAATATATGGTTTCTTGAAACGATTATATATTTTATGAGAGCTTTTAAATATGTGTCTTGTTTTGTAAACTCGTTATTCACGTCATTTGCGCATTTGGTTTATATATATATATATATATATATATATATATATATATATATATATAGACATATATTATGTATATAGTTATTTTGGATCTTGGAATTTAGAAAATATATATTATTGATATATATTATGTCTTTTCGTGTTGTTTCGATAATTGCTCGGATTTGGAAAGTGTGCCATCCTTGACAGGTTTTAGACTTCACGATCGTTCGTTTTGTCGTTTGCGTCAGACTTTGTCGTTTTAGTCGAACACATACTTATATGCTTACGCTCATTAGGTGTTTGGTAGAGTACACAAGACCTGCTAGTTGCTACCTGCCGTAATTATTTATCTGGACTTGATGTGCACCCGAAGGTGAGTTTCACGGCCCCATTTTACTGTTTTAATACTTTTGGGGGAGATTAACATGCATAAATTATACAACTGAGATAATTAGACTTTTATATATCACTTGAAGTACTTGAAGCACACTGATACAACAAAGTCCTTCCTATGGTACCGTTAATATTAAAGACGATAGCGGGAAATATATTGTAGTACTACTGGGTCTGACAAACCCCACCCGGGTCAGTCGCGCTGACTCGATTGGATATCGAACGGGTGTTATATTCGTCCTAAACACAACAAGGCAAACTGCGTAAACTGTAAACAACTGTTAGCTTCGGTGACCATCAACGTGCGAAGTTTCATGTATATAGCCTAGCTAGCTATTTGATATATATTAGTGATTATGCTCTTACAACTTGATTATTGTTGAATAGTCAATCTTAAACTCAACTTGACTATTGTTGAATAGTCAATCTTAAGCTCAACTTGATTGTTGTTGAACAATCAATCTTTAACTGAACTTGAACAGTTTTTATTCAACTGATAAACCTGTGAACTCACCAACCTTTGTGTTGACACTTTTTAGCATGTTATTTCTCAGGTTGCGGATGTTCGAGTATCACGAATACGCATGCATGAGTCTTGAAAAGGTTTTTATGTCTTTGGTCAAGTCACGTCACCTTGGGTGACAATGTTTTTACTTGAATTACTTTTATTGTACTTACGCTTCCGCATTTGTAAACTCTGAATTTATAATTATAATGAAATACGAAACGTTTTTATTAATTATTGGTCGTTTGGTGTAACTAATGGATGGCGATCCTGGTTTGTCACGCTCCCTACGGCGCGTTATCGCGCGTGGGATTTTTGGGGGTGTGACAGATTGGTATCAGAGCCATTGGTTACAGCGAACTAAGATTCATCTTAGACTGTAACTGTTTTGCATTAGTTGCACACCTAACCATTTTTCTCATGCATCGTGATACTCACTCTTGCACGCACCTGGTTTACGATATGTCGTTTACATCATCCCATCCCCTTATACTCACGGCGAGGAGCTGGTTAGTCTTGAGTCATTTTTCTTAACCTCTCTAAGTTGTGTACCTGTTGATTAACATTCATGTACGACGAGACGTCGAAGCAGATCGAAGGATCATGTTTATACTTTTGACGAGCTGATTGCTACTCGAGAATATTCCGGATTGAACAACTGGGCGTAGTGCCCATACTATGGATGTAGGCTGCATAGAGAAGGTGGTGTAATACCTCTTCTTGTCCTTAAACCTCTATCTTAGCTTAGGAGGTTCTTGTTATACCTGCCTTGCATATATTGCTCAACTCTCTTGTTTATGGAACGTAATCAAGACGTGCTAATAACGCGATCATCCAATGTCGTGGCAACATTGTTTGAGTTCAAGTGGTTGCTCATGGGGTACTTGTATCCGCCTCTGTTACCCTGATCGTGTTCACATTTGCCTTTATCTTTTAAGATCCTCCTCTTCTCATTTCTATCGTGTTGTGCGTCGAGATGATACAACTTGGAAACAACTCTTATAACCTCAACGGTACCTGATGTGGACCGACAAAAGTTTTCTCCTTATGTACCGGATTGTGATCACGTCTGTATGTGTGGTAACTATTCTTTAACGTCGAGCTAAGCTTTGGTCATGGTGATAAACCCTATTCAGATCCTATTGAGCTAAAATTTTGACTGACTCGCTTCGGGTGGGTCAATCCAATTAATGCGAATATTTTATTCTTGAAACTTGTCTCTTTAATAAATTTTTGTCAAGATAACCATGGGTTAGTGACCACACCATACCTGGTAGCTGAAGTAAGAGGAACTTGGGTGATCATATAAGGTAAATCACAGTTACGGGTGCACACGTAAATGTAATTTGCGGTATATGGGAATCCTGGCGAATCCTACTAGGCAAGCCAATGGTCATATTGGGACAAAATTCCTGTAAATTTTTCTCTCTTTTCTCCTCGTGGCATTGGATGTTGAACAAGTTGAACTCAACCGAATGATCGAAGTCATCTATCTTTGCAAAATTCATCGCGCATGATCTTATATCTTCTATATATGGATTCTAATCCCTACGAGAACTCTTTTGAAACATATTATGAATGTTAGTCCTGAAGGGACATCGTCTCACTCGTGTACTTTGAATACAAGTTTTTCTTGATTACGAAAACTCTTGATGAAATCTTTGATTGGTTTGAATTCATACTAAATCAGAATATAACCTCACGACTTTACCGACCATATCAATCCCTGGAACTTTATGGTCGTGAGACTACTCGGATATACATCCACCGGACGAATACCCAGACAACGTTGGATAAACGAATAATAAAAATCATATATCGCGGGCACTGGAAACGTATTTTTTTGGCTGAACTCTTGTGATGTTCCCTCCGAAGATTCATACTCCCTGATTTTATTATGCGAACCAAAACTTGATGCTAGCAACATCGTCAAGATTGTACGAACTGCCTACCTCATCGCAAGACACATTCTCCCTAATGGGGTATGTTAGTGAAAAGGCTTCATGGTTTCAAGCTAATAACTTTCATTTTAACGTAAAGCACATTCCAATTGACCTTCTGAACATGTGTTGGTTAAGATCTCAAGCTTTGAACGAGCAAGCATTACACATTTGGTTAGCTTTTCAAGTAGTTAACACCTTTGATGATGGGACTACATTGTGCCTTTACACGTGGTAATAATACATAGTATTCTATGGGAAATCTATTTACACCCATCGAGCATGAACTTCTTGTTGTCTATAGCTAATTGTACTATCGACCCGTATTCTCCCTTCTTACACATTGAGTACCCCAAGTTATCCATACATCTGTATATTTGTTAAGCTCCTGTCATAACAACTATTGATAGATTTCTAGTACACGAATCCTCGTCGTCCTTTTTAGAAAACTTTCATTGATGAACCCCCAACTTGAACATAAACCTTATTGTCTGTTTAAAATTTTGATCGTCTTGAAATCTAAAGCGTTATGATATTCGCATTATGCGTGCCAACCTCTCGATGATCTTCGCTATAATAGCAAACCTTACGCATCTTACTGGTATTGTGAATGGAAACTCTTAGACCTTTTGTTTGGATAACGTCGTATTAAGGTTTCAATCTCTCAACCCCTTTACATTCAAGCGTATGGGATAAACTTGACATCCTCTATGTTCGATACCCAATGTGGTTTGACGTATAGCTAGTAATGGTAGGTAGCTGGTACGCCTTCAAGGTGCTGGTAGTGTGGTGGGTTAGCTGCGGTACACCCTATATATAAACATTGGTGGCACGTTGAATGTGGGACCGGTATCGGACCAATGATTGACTTTAGAGTCATACACAAGAACCACGTTTTGAGAAACTCCATCTAGCGGGACTAGGTCCTCGACAAAACTTCTGAATGCTACTTTCTCAGATAATACAGATAACACTTGCGTATTTCTACCAAAAGAGACATGCCCGAAATAATCAAGCTTCTGCTTTTAGAAAACTCTCCTACGTGAGTTCTGATTCAGATGAACATCAACGTTTTAAAAAAACTAGAGATTTTTTTTTCTTATTAATGACAAACCACATGATCGAATGAACAACTCCAACTTTTAGAAGCATGTGTTAAGAAGTAGACCGAATTTCGTTTAAAGGACACTACTTTTGGGTCGACGGCCTTGTTTTTATAAACTCTCTAGCATTCACAGAGGTGATAGCCCTGATCCTTTTCTATGGAACACCCGATTAGACCTTTTAAACCGCGATAAACCTGCACTGAACCCTAGCAAAAACACATATGTACAAGCTACCCAAGCCAAAGCCACTGTTGAACATCTTAGTGTTTTGTGTTTCGCGGACACCCTTTTATAACACTTTCATACTTTATCTTACTTTTGGAGACCATTGGAACTTTTGGGCACACTGGTGAGTTTAGACAATGAAGATTTCCCTAACAAGACGTTTACTCTATTGGTTATATAACCGTTGACACGTTCATCTCGATATCTATTTACGCGAATTCCTTGCCGAATCCTGTCAAGCACACTACAGGTTTCCCTCTAAATTTTTATGCTATCCATTACGCTATTTGCATCCTCCCTACTGGTATCTCCACCAGTGCCAGTTTAAACTCACGCGTCATTCTTGGAATGTGTAGTCGTGAATATCATAAGCTTGCAATCTCATCGCTTACTCAAATTCACGAACTAAGCCGTTGGCGCTTTTCCTCTATTTGCTTATCTCCTACTCGATACCATGCGTAATCCTGCAGATCATTTTCGATACTCGATGCCTCATAGTTACACTTTTATTTTGTTGGATCTTTACTCAAAAAAAAAAAATATTATTTCTTTAGCAAGGTAATGTGCATAATGATATGTTGTATGATACTGAATTCCAACTTGAATTTGAACCTAGTTGTCTATGTGATTTCTTGAATAATTCTTAACAGAATTGAGTGATTCTTTTCTAAAACAAACTGCTACGTGTTACCTTTTAAACAACAATTGGCTCTTGATTGGATTTCTCTTTAGACCTCAGTCTATTCGTCACAAAATCAGTGTGTTACGAGTTATATTTTAGTATGTGAGCAACTGTTGAACTATTTTAACTATGAAAAATAGTTTGTTTGCTTTTGATCTTCTCATGAGATTTTTTACAAAACATATGTGTTTATGCATGCCAAATTTGAGAATCTAATCCTATGTTTAGGGCATAGAAACTGATTAATTATTGAAGTGCTGGTTTAAATATAAATTGCGTAGAATTGCATGATTAGTTAGGTGTATGAAATGTGTTAGGAACCAGAAAATGACATGTTGTGAATGTATTAACTTGATTGAGTGAAAAACCATATACCATACAAGGTCCTAAGTCTCCTACTTCGGTGAGAATGACGAAACTGTGTGAAGTTGCCCTGTCAACTTTGCACCGTATGGGTTGTGTTGGTTAGTTTATGAACTTATATGCTACAAATATGCCATGTTAAAGTCGTATGCTTGTATATAAGGTGTTGGGACGATTATAAGCGTTGTATGGTAAAACCTTCGTGATAGATTGCATGCTAGTACGCTTTGGCCGCATCAACCTTTAAAAGAAATCTTTGTAGAAACTCCTATGCTATCTGAATCATTATTGCATGAAAAGTTCTTATGAATGTTATTGTGAATCATGTAAACGTAATTGATCATAACACCATAAAGTACTGGATCATTCTTGTGTAATTCTATGCTATTTGGTAGTTGGTAGGCAAATTCAGACGTTCACATTTTCGTTAGACAATGGAACTGTTAAACAAACACCGTTTGACTTTATGCATACTAAATTTTTCTCATAATCAAATCCCTTTGTCTTCAACTCACTTATGTTATTATTAAATGTGAGCGCCTTAACTGAAAACGAGACACGAAATGGAAATATCACTCCCAACATTGGGTACAATAGCTGGAGGCTACTCGGATATGTTATGGTTCTACTTCGTATTGAAATTTTGATTTCGGATATTTATGTTTCATGTTATTCTGTTTCGCATTGGCACTCAACACGATTCGCGTAATGCGGTTGTTCGACTCTTCTCGTAGTAGAACGCGTGATAAGAAAAATAACTTTCAATACCATCGATTTGAATTCTTTTCAAAATCCTTAAACATTTGATACCTCCTCAACGTCGGGTACACATTTTTTTATCATAACATCCATCACTCGTCTGGGAGTAGGAAACTTGAATTCTTTTGATATGTACTGTTAATTCGACTCTTCAAACAATTGTCACTGATTTAAATTTCGGGACGAAATTCTTTCAACAAGGGGATGTGTGACGATTGAAAAAAAAAAAAAATCTTTCCTTGGTGACTTGTTAACCACGTTATTCAATTTTCGGGACGAAAATTCTTCAACAAGGGGATACTGTGACAATCCATATTTTCAGGTCCTTCCCTGATTCAACTTAACCTTAAATTACTGATATAAATGTTGTGTGAGATTTATGTGATTTGACTTATAAGAAGAGCATGCACTTGAGTTTAGACGTTTGAGATTCTATGATTTTATATAAATCGTACGTTATGATTTTATGTGAACGCTTCATCATTTTATGTGGCAATAAACTTATGATTTTATGTGGTATATATTCATACATATACACATTATATTTTATGATTTTATGTGACAATGTGTCACGTGGTTACACAACGTTTCTATTATTTTATGTGAGTTAAACATGTATCGTTATGATCTCATGTTTATCATTTTATATGAACTCAACATATAGATAAGGAATTATAATTATGATTTAGGTGAACTTAAAGTATAGATTTGTAAATTTATATTCATGATTTTATGTGAACCAATTAGGGTTTACATCTTATAAATATTACACGTTGATTTTATTGGGATAAACATGCGTATTCATACGGTTAGAGTATTCCCCATTAACTCCGTTAACGACTCTTAACTACAAGGGGAACTTTTGGACATTTCCTAAACTTCTTTTGGCTAACCAAACCTGAAAGGGCTAGCATCGTCATTTCCAAAACATTGTAACTTACCTTGTACTTCCAAGAGGGACTAATTTTGCCACTGGACCAAAGTTAAATTGAAGATTCTAAAGAAACCGTCGAACGTCTTCCGAGTTCCGATAACCGACTTTTTCTTAAACCCAAATTCAATTCCATCAGTTACACTCTTATACCAGCTGATCGGTTACCTCATTCAATTATGAGGAGGATTGAAGGCCCAATTGATCATTCATCCCATCACAACACTCCTTTTCTCCCCCTCGTTTCTCCCCTGTCCGATGCAAACACCACCACCGTCAAAAGATTCCGGCCAACCAGGACCACTACACCACTGCTATGCCACTACTCGACACCCCTCGGAGATCGTGAACGCAACAACAACTTCAGAGCATCACAGTTAGTCCCGGGGTTCGAGTTCGTGACTTGTTCGGGTTTTATTTCGACGTCAAAAACACATAAATCTCTCATCTCCGGTTCAAGGTAATCGCCTTTCTATGTTAGTCGCACGTTTTAAGGCCTTGTTGCATGTTTTTTTTTGGTTTTCCGGCGATCGGAGAAAGCTCCGGCGAATCTAGGGTTCGGGTGAAGAAGATGACACCCGACCCGTAATCTATATGTATTTTGTTTTCTGCTTGTAAATCCAGATGCGCGCCTGGTTCATTGGTTTGGTCGCTGGCCTTGTTCGCTGGAGGCCCGGGTTCGAGTCCCGGCCTCATCATTTCTTTTTCTTAATTCCTATTTCCCCTAAAACTCGATATTGGCCATCGTTTATAGCTAAAAGGTTTTCTGCTCGGTTTCCAAACACAAAAGCTGCTCCGGCGGAGTGGTTTGGTGACTTGGTCTAACACATAGAGGTCACGGGTTCGAACCCGGTGACCTCTGTGTTTCTGTTTTTATTTATTTTTGTTATTTAACCATTTAACAACCTAGAACTCATATTAAAGTTGTCCCTTATCGTATTTTAAAACCGTAAAGAAAAATATATATATCTTGAGCTATTAAATCCCGTAAACCAAATTTTAGATTGTAAACATGTTTAATTTGTCGGTTCGAATTGAAATAATATTTATATATATATATATATATATATATATATATATATACATATATATATATATATATATATATGTTAATCTAAAAATTATGGGTTTTACATAAAAGGTAAAATATATGGTTTCTTGAAACGATTATATATTTTATGAGAGCTTTTAAATATGTGTCTTGTTTTGTAAACTCGTTATTCACGTCATTTGCGCATTTGGTTTATATATATATATATATATATATATATATATATATATATATAGACATATATTATGTATATAGTTATTTTGGATCTTGGAATTTAGAAAATATATATTATTGATATATATTATGTCTTTTCGTGTTGTTTCGATAATTGCTCGGATTTGGAAAGTGTGCCATCCTTGACAGGTTTTAGACTTCACGATCGTTCGTTTTGTCGTTTGCGTCAGACTTTGTCGTTTTAGTCGAACACATACTTATATGCTTACGCTCATTAGGTGTTTGGTAGAGTACACAAGACCTGCTAGTTGCTACCTGCCGTAATTATTTATCTGGACTTGATGTGCACCCGAAGGTGAGTTTCACGGCCCCATTTTACTGTTTTAATACTTTTGGGGGAGATTAACATGCATAAATTATACAACTGAGATAATTAGACTTTTATATATCACTTGAAGTACTTGAAGCACACTGATACAACAAAGTCCTTCCTATGGTACCGTTAATATTAAAGACGATAGCGGGAAATATATTGTAGTACTACTGGGTCTGACAAACCCCACCCGGGTCAGTCGCGCTGACTCGATTGGATATCGAACGGGTGTTATATTCGTCCTAAACACAACAAGGCAAACTGCGTAAACTGTAAACAACTGTTAGCTTCGGTGACCATCAACGTGCGAAGTTTCATGTATATAGCCTAGCTAGCTATTTGATATATATTAGTGATTATGCTCTTACAACTTGATTATTGTTGAATAGTCAATCTTAAACTCAACTTGACTATTGTTGAATAGTCAATCTTAAGCTCAACTTGATTGTTGTTGAACAATCAATCTTTAACTGAACTTGAACAGTTTTTATTCAACTGATAAACCTGTGAACTCACCAACCTTTGTGTTGACACTTTTTAGCATGTTATTTCTCAGGTTGCGGATGTTCGAGTATCACGAATACGCATGCATGAGTCTTGAAAAGGTTTTTATGTCTTTGGTCAAGTCACGTCACCTTGGGTGACAATGTTTTTACTTGAATTACTTTTATTGTACTTACGCTTCCGCATTTGTAAACTCTGAATTTATAATTATAATGAAATACGAAACGTTTTTATTAATTATTGGTCGTTTGGTGTAACTAATGGATGGCGATCCTGGTTTGTCACGCTCCCTACGGCGCGTTATCGCGCGTGGGATTTTTGGGGGTGTGACATACAGGGAGATAGCAGTTGTTTTTCATGTTCTGTAGAAGATAGTGAGAGAAGTTCATATCCAGTCCGTGAATTAGAGCATGCATAACCATTTGAGTGTCATGGTCAACAAGATGATGATTATTGACCCGGGAAGAAAAGCAGAGTTGAATTTAAGAGAAGAAGAATTGTCAGATGAGAGGAAGGTGGAATTTGTTCTTCGATAAAATTTCCATTATACCCAATGTCAATGAAGGTTTCAATGACTTTTTCCCTGTTGAAGTGAATGGCTCCATTTTTGTCATTCAAACTGAGAGCAGAGGGAATTGAGTCTTCAGTGATTTAAAAGGTGAGGTGATTCACACGAATTCTTATTGGGCTTCTAGGTAGGTTGGGTTCAGATCTTGCATTGACCCAGAATTTCCTTAGAAATTCGTATCTGAAGGGAGTGTTTTGGGTGAGTGCAAACCCAATAGCACAGTTTGCAAGAACCTCATTATTCTAGTAAAGGTTGGCTGATGGTTGGAGGTATGAAGACAGAGCTTGTGAGTTTGGTGAAGTGGAATTTGGAAGGCTTGTCTGTCTAACATAGCTTGAAAATCCATTTTCTGATGAATATTTGAATGAAGATTGGATTTGTTTGGATGTGTACTTGGATGAGTTGAGAGTGATATCCATCTATTTATAATCGGGAAGAGTTCAGAAGTCGGGATATTTGGCAATAAGACTTTTGGGCTTTGTCGGCTGCTTAGACCTCTGATAGAGGTAGTTGGGATGGTTTGTGAGAGGGAATTAACTCTTAACTCTTATTTTCATCATTATTCTATTTTTAGAGTTATTATTACCTCTTTTGTGTGCTTTAACTCACAAAGATTTGTTTCCCGATATGCCTATTGTTATTTAAGTATGTTATTTGATGGGCATCATTTCTTATCAGGAAGAGAAAGTCAACTTTTTGAACAGGCATACTAAGAGTGACAAGTGTCTCTTTAGATCATTTATTGAAGAAAGAGGAAAAGAAAGAAAATACATGAAACGTTAGAAAAGGACTCCCCCTAGATATGTGCACGATAGGGAGTTATTTAGTTGATACAGATATTCTTCAGAAATTCTGAAGAGTATATGTTCAAGCAAGAAAAAGTTTATTTGGTTTTCGAAACCCATTTGTTTTTGGGTTTTTTGTGTGTCGTTTCAGTGGTTTCTTTTCTTTTTATTTTTACAAATTTGGAAGATACACTCAAGGAGGTGTTACACTTTGCTGAGTATATTTGTTAAATGTTGTAGTGTTTTCAAATTAGTTTTACCATTTTATTACACATGCAGTGCTTATTTATATATGGTACTTTCTCCAAAACTTTCAAGATTTCGACTTGAGGAGCTGGTTGACTCAAATTTGGTTTTGTTTGAGTCATGGGGTTTGGACTGGGTGTTATACGAGGTTTCAGAGACTGGACTTTTGCTTTTATCATAAATGTCCAGTTGTGATTCATTTTGACTGCTGCTTTTTACAAAGACAGTCTTGGAGTTTTTGGTCCCTTGAACGTACCCAATCCCTTGCCCATATTTCTTGGTGTGTTTGTCATATATTCAAGTTGATCATGAGCATTTATGAGACCGTTTATTTTCTTTGTTTCCATGTGCAACCTTTGATATAAGGTTACACGTTCTGTCTCATAGTGATCAATTTTGGCTTTATTGTTCAAGTTTTGTGTTTCTAGTTGTCTTAATCTCAACAATTCTTTTTCTTTATCCCCTTTTAGTTGATGAAGTTCAGATAGGAGAGAGTTAATTTCTTCTTCAAAAGTTTTAAACTTGTTTTCATTTAAAAGTTTGTTTCTTTCAGAGTTTTTTTTGAAAAACTTTGTAGTTGATTGACATGTTATTGAATTGAAAGATTAGATCAGTGTGAGATGAGCTTACTTGTTCTCCATGTGAGATTTCAGAAAGACCAGTTGAGAGAGATTCATCGTTTATCATTAGACATTTGTTGGAGTGACATTCTTCATCTGATGATGACTCAAAGTCCCAGTTCTCAACTTCAGCCATTATTGCCTTTTCTTTCTGCATGGCATGTTTATACTTCTTTTTGTAGTATGCAGCATCTTTGAGTCTTTTGTTCTTGCATTCTGAAGCATAGTGGCCCATTGTTCCACATTTGAAGCATTTTATCTCACTCTTGTCAACTTCAGGTTTGTTATATTCAGATGACTGGTTCTTGCTTTCTTTATTTTTTGAAAAATTGTTTCTAGTTGACCAGGAATGATTCTTTTTGAATCTACCAAATTGTTTGGACAGTAGTGCCAGTGATTTTTCAAATGACTCATTTTTTGTTTCATACTCAGAATATTAATTTTTTGAGTCACTTAGTTCTTTTCGTTTTGAGTGGCTTGGCTCTTGTTTGATACTTCTTTTCCTCTTTTCAGAGTAAATGGCTAGTGGGTCCACTTTAAATTTTGAGATGATCAGTATTTCAGACTCTTGAGAGTCTAGAATACAGAGGAGATCATTTAGACTTTTTTCTTTTAAATCCAAAGTTGATTGAAGAGTCATGGTTAGACTTCTCCATTCATGAGGAAAACTTCTGATAAATTTGATGTTTGTTTCCTCATTAGATTTAGAAACATTGAACTTCCTTAGGTTGTTAATTATTGTGGCAAAGCGATTGTAAGTGTTTAAAGTGACTCGCTTGGAAGTGACTTGAAAGATTCATATTCGTTTAGTGCTTTTGTTCCCTTGTTTCTTTTCATTTGATCCCCCTCCCCCTATCAAAGAGTTTCTCAAGGGCATCCCATATGCCCTTGGCTGAAGTGTTGCAGTCAACTTGACAGAATACTTCATGAGGAAGAGCCATGATGAGAGCTGTCTTGGCTATGTCCTCATTTATTTCTTTGGTCTTGTCTTATTCACTCCACCATTTCTTTTCTTTAGGAATGGTGCGAGCGGGCGCACCAGCTGAGGTTTCAATTTCTTTTATCTCAGGAATCTCAACTGTGTGGCAATGGGGTCCCTTGGCTATGCATTCCAACTGGGAACTATCAAACTTTTTTAATAAGTTGGTAATTCTGATTTTCCACTGTGGATATTCCTCCCTAGCAAGCATAGGGGGTTTTGCCAATGAGCCAAGTGACTTTCCATTGTTCCAGTTTAAAGACATTTTTTAGAGAGTGTTAAAGAAAATATGTTAAAGAGCAAGAATTTTGAATATTAATTATTCAATCTGCTCTGATACCAATTGTTGGGTCCCGTGAGGGGCTCTTTAACACAATTTGATTTAAACTAGATAAACAAGTTGCGGAAAGTAAATCAAATGGAAGATGGCAATTCATAAAAGGGTTATTCTGTATATCTAAAATGTAAATAATGGTTTACACGAGTTTATAGTATAACTATGTATCAACAAAAGTAAGTTTTCTATGGGAGTGATGTTGTAATTGCTTTGAGAAGATATTGAATTGTATGCTTGATGTCTTGCTTTGTTTGGTGAAGTCAACTTGCTATTTATAGGAAGATGTAGCAAGTTGCAATTGGATAAGGTGGTTGGGGACGGTTGATTTTGGAGTGAGTCGGAGTATATAGAGATAAATTGAAGATATTCAATTTATATCTTCTTCAACTGTCTTCAACCGCTTTCGTGATTAAGGTCAAGTTGACATTCATTTTGCTTGTTCTTCACACAAAGGTAGAATTTGTTCTTCTCGTAATCTTTATCATAGATAGTCCAGAACTCCTTTAGGACTCTTCTTTGAAGACTTTTGATGCTTCCCATTAGAAGCCTTCTACAGAAATGAAGATTTCTGTGGAATTTAGTCTTTCCGGAGTAGTTCTGTATGAGTACAAAAATCATGCAGAAATCTGTATTTCATACAGACTTTCATATCCTTTCTCTTTTAAGGATATATCCTGTATTTTCTTCTAATACTTGACTGTTTTGTGTTACATTTACATTGTATTCTAACAACCATCCAACTGCCAATCGTCTGCGAGGAGTACGAATATCGAGGGAAGGTGCTGCTAGTGAACAAATAAAGTGGTATAATGCCAGTTACTTACGGGGTCCCTCAAACCGGCCGACTTACTGTATTCGACACGATGTCATGAAAAAGCAGGGGAACAACCCTGCGTGCCGGATTATATTATTGTGAAAATGATCTTTTTAAGGGACTAAGGTTCGTTTCTTCCATGCACCGCTCTCGCACATGCACGTCCGGCGTAACTAGAGCCAAGTTCACAAACACGTACCATCTCGGCTTCCGAGAAGTGACAAAATATTACTAACCCTCATTCCCAACCAAATACTTTTAGCCCACACTTGCATGGTCAGCCGAGTTTGCTTACATAGACATAAGGACCTCGAACGTATCATGTAGTATGGGGCGCGAGTCACCTTTCGGATCATGCATCGTCCCCCGACCGGGTGTCACTAATCTGAATTGACCTAAATTAAATTAAACTAATTTATCTAAAGAATTAACTAAGATTGCCTCTTGGCTGTTTTTGTTTGGAATTGTGAACTAACTAATTTATTAACTAAAGATAACTACTTCTGGATCCTGGTATGCTACCTATCTGGGTAAAACCTATCAGAGGCTAATACTACATAGACATAATCCCCAATTGATTAGTTAACCTAATAACCCAAGTTCCTAATAGGTTGCTTAGTTCCTGCCGCAAGAAAAAGCTAGATCATGATAGTGGACCACTAAAACCCTAATTTATTAGTTAATTAAACAAGTTCAGCATGCGGGTGCTCAACAATTGCAAGAAAAACTGGAACAATTAGCAACGATAGATTAAAAACAGAAAGAATCCACATACGGTTCACCAAAAGCAGTTACAATGAATTAGCCAGACATCGTACTGATCACAAACATGAAAAAGATGAAAAGAAAACTCTAAAATTTGTAATTCTCACCCTAGAAACGGCTGGGGTGATTAGGGTTCGAACTAATACCTAAACACCCTTTAAATAGGTTTAGAAAATAAAAATAATAAAAAACTGCCGCCATCAATTTGGGGAGTACCGCCCTAAAATTAATACTTTCGCGCGTACCGCCCGTGCTTTTGAAATCACACTTCTCTTTTTCTTTCTTGCTCCACACGTTCACACCAAACGAAAATAATTAATTCCCTAGCACTCCCTGCTCACGTTACATACGTCCCTCCAATTACTTTGTTTTTCTTCCACGTGCCTTTTAATTGCCTATAGATGCATATTTCTTGTACTTCCACTTCAATTTAGAACTCACAATAATATTCACAATAATGTTCCATGCTGACATCGACAAAACAAACAAACAAAGTCGTTTTATTTTATTAAATTCAATTAATATTTAGTAATTCAAGCAATTCGTTAGTACAAAATAGTTTGGGATCAACTTAATCACACATTTAAGCTGATTCTCATCCTAACACATCAATTATAAAAAAACCGAATAAAAATATATATTTTAGACCCAATTTGGTGTGTATAGGGAGCGATTAATATAAAATAAGATGTACATTTTAACCTCTCATCACACGCAGAGAAAGTCCGATGAGTTATACGAAACACCAAAGAAAAAAAGCAGAACGTCAAACGAACAACAATTGTCACACCCCCAATTTCCACTAACGGAGTATAACCGTGTGGGGTGTGATCCAAACCAGGATCCCAGTCTTTAGTTACAACCAAGTCATAGTTAAAGGGGTAAACCAGTCATGTATTACATTTAATAAATCAGAGTTTACATTTCACAAGGTCAGCGGAAGCATTAAAAGTTTACAAGGTTGTTGTTTAGTAAAAGTGATTACTAAATCATCTGAAATACAATTTCCAATGGGTTTTACAAAAGGTAAGTATTGCCAACGCCCGTGCCATCCATGATCCTCCAAGCAACCTGAAAAGCATTCAACAATCAAGTGTCAGCCAAGGCTGGTGAGTTCACTAAAGCAGTCTACACGTCACATGTAGACCCAATGTATGAATAAAGAAAGGTAAAACACAATCATTAATCATAGGACCAGTAAAATTCCATATCGTAGGTAGCTAGCCTATAGTTATGTCCACCTGAATTGTTCGTAACCGAAGCTGACAATGTTTTGATAGGGGATACCTATGAATCTTGCCTTCCCGTGTCTATCCAGATGACGGTGGTTAGGCTAACATTAATCTCAGTCCGACCGCCAGTCGGGAGGGTGCATCCCGTGCACCGCTGAGCGGGGGTGTCAATCCCCAGTAGTACTACTCAACATTACCTCGCTATTGTATATTAAAGGCCCGAATGTAAGGACTTTTATAAATAAAGCAATTCAGTGCAACATATGATATTTTGTCGGAAAATTACTCAAGTAAAGAAATACCTTTACCGTTGGGTTGCCATCCTTTACCGGATGCAACTATCTATGCGTTATCATCCTAAACCGGATATAACAATAATAGTAAGTGAAACTCACCTTAGGGTGCACTGGTACTCAGCTTTTGGTTCAACAGGTTGGTCAAAGTCAACCTATTTGGGTATATATGGCCTAATCAAATTAGAAGGTGTCGCTAGGACGAAAATAGCACATAAGCACCTAAACATGTTTCATGCAATCATACAAGTCACTTAATGCATATACAAGCCCCAATTTGGGAGAAAATCAAGAAATTGCAACTTATGTCAAAGTTGACCCAGAAAGTCAAATTTCAAGTACCTAACTAGTGGCATAGCTAAAATCCACAATACTTGGAATTAGATTCTTAAATTTTACGAGCATATACTACATAACAATTAGGACTTGTTTAAAAAAGAATCAAGTAAAAAGGTTAAGAAATGAGAAAGTTATGCACGTCGGAAGTTTGCAAAAATCAACATTATTGTCACTAACACACCGTTTGGGAATACGCCTAATTTGCTCCATATTTGGAGTTAGGTTCTAAAATTTTACCGACATATACTTCCCAATATTTAGAACATGTTTCAAAAAGAATCAGCTAAAAAGGTTAAGAATTGGGGAAGTTATGCGCGCACGAAGTTGGCTAAAAATCACATTTGTCAAACATTAACACACCATTTGGTGACATAGCTAAATTGCTCATTTATTGGAGTTAACTTCTAAACTTTTGCAGGAACTAACTACTCAACATTTAGGGAATGTTGCAAAAAGAATCAACTCAATCGGATAAGTATTGAGAAAGTTATGTGTGTCGGAAGTTGGAAATTTTAGCTTTTTGCAAAATAGTCAAGGTAGGTTTAAAATTTACATAACTCATTCAAAACTTAGAGTTTGAGCATGAAACCTTCCAGATCTTACTTTTATTATATAAAACTCATTTTCATTTAACAAACCCCTCATTAAAACGAGGTTATCATGCTCAACCAAAAAGCAAAGTCTACTTTTCACATAAAAATACAGCTTTGCGCACCTAACTTGCAGCAGTGCTTTGGATGACCAAACGGAGGTTTTAGAAGACGTGCGAGTAGCCCATTTAAAGCTAAGACATGTAACTTTACTACGGCGAAAGAGTCAACTGATTCCGATAAAAATTGAGCAAGTTATGACCTCTGCAAGTTGGCCTAAAAATCTGGCCGAATCTGTCCAAAATTTGTAGTTGTATAAATTGCATTTTCGCGGTTTTGGTCAATCTTTTGCTCGTTTAACTTCATGTAAAGACTTGTAACACATTAGGTATCATATTATCATGCATTCCTAGTTGCCATAACAATTATACAATGATCATATCAAAATTCGAGTATGCCACTAGCATATAAGCACATATTCTTCAATTTCAAGTACCCACATACCCAAATTATTCAAGAACACTTCTAAACATCTAACCACATGAAAATCACAGTCATGATAGCATCTCAAATCTGTCCAAAATCAGAATTTAACTTAACCCTTCATAAAACATGATTCAAGAGCATGTATACACACCAAATAGCACATAAACACAAGATTGACACTTGCATTCAACAAATTTCATGTTAGAGATTTTTTGGGCTTACTAGAAGAAGATGAAGGGGACGGATTGATGATGGTGAGACGAGCTTGAAGCTTCCCCCAGCTTCCTTGAAGGTTGAATGAGCATCCAAACTTGATTTTTTGCTTGATTAGTGGAAGATTTCGAGGGTTTGTGTGTGGGTTGTGAAGAACCGTGAAGAAGGAGAAGAGAAAGAGAAGTGAACATGAATGGGGCTGGAAGGGGGTATTAGGGCAGATTGTTAAGTTTGGGTGAATTACATAAATGGTCCCTCAAGGTTTCATTTTTAACACATAAAGCTCAAAGCTCAAATAAATGGGGTTTTAACACCAAAACTTGTAAAATAAAATTACTAGAAATGTTTCTAAATGTTTATAACTTATTTAACATAAAATGTTTAGTCGGGACAAGTATAAATATCATTTACACATAAAATTCCAATTTACGCACGAAGTCCGGTTTTACCCGAAAACGCAAAATTTGCAAATTACACATAAAGTCATGAATTTAATTCACGAAACAAGTTACTAACATTAATTATCAAATAACATTAACACATATGCAATGATTCAAATAACGGGTCACGGGTTCGCTAACGGAACTAACGGAGTTAACGGAAAAAGTTAACGGGGTTAACGGAAAAAGTTAGCGGAGTTAACTTGGGAAGTTGCAATTGTCACATCAATCATGTCGATCTTTCGATACGCAGAGAAAGTCCGATCGTTTGACAAAATAAAGAAAATCAAAGAAGTTTAAATCTTTGCAAAATGAATACATGTTTACACAGTGACTTCTCATTTTCTTTTTCACATATCTTTTCAATATCTTGAGATACGCATCAAGATGTTGTCCACTTGGTCAAACATTAGTATTTAGTGTATATCACATCTGAATACTTTCTGATTTAATGCCGAGCCTACCAAGCACATCGAACAATAATCTTATGGCTTTTTCATCTATTTTATCCATGAGTCAGACACGTAAGCCAATGTATCATTATTTCTAATCATGTCGGATACAATTTCTTATTTTTCAATGTTTTTGTATTTGCTGTTTTTCAATGTTTTTGTATTTTTCCTTTTCTCCCACTTAAAATGAAAACTCTATTTTTGGATTTTTATTTTAACAAAAACACAACGACACTATTTTTGGTTTTTCAATTTTCTCCCTCTAAACTACATACGGAATGTAAAAGAAAGAAAATTGACCTTTCGATATGGATACTTTTCAGTTTTTAGCTTTCAGAAAAACTTTCAATTTTGTAATATGAAGCATTCAATTTAAGTTACGCAGGAAACTCCACTATCAGTAACTGTTCGAAGCTTGAACTTCACAATCACCAATAGGTCTTCTTGAAGTACCTGCATACTGGATTTAACTTATTAGTATTCAAATGACCTGAAGCACATAGCTTCTAGCCGACCAGTATCTTTAACAAAATCGTTTGCAACCTTGCTGGCCACTTTAGGTCGCCACTGCATTTTTTCCTTTTCATTTTTAACAGAGGTATCATCCTGTGATGAACCACCAACACTTGAATCAAATTTGAAAAATTGTTTCGTTTTACATTTAGTTTTGGAAGGTGTTGACTCAGTAAAAATTACGTCTGATTCATCAATAAATGTGGCAGATTTGTTAGAAAATGATCTTTTTGCAATTTCTATCAATCTTGTGCCATGTGTCCCTTTCGACGACAATGATAACACTAACGATATGATCGTTTAGATTATGGTTTGCCCTGAAATGAATGACATCTATCATCAGAACCAGAATAATCAAAAAAATCATAAAAAATTTGAAATCGGTTAGAATGCACCCATTTTGATGTAGGACTTCGAGGTGTAGAATTTGAACCAGATGAAGAAGATTCCATGAATTGTTAACCAATTCTTGACTTACTTACAGAAAACTTCTTCTTTTGTCGTTGACCTCCGAATCCTTTCTCCATTGTAGACATGAAAACTTGAGCCAAATGATTAATTTGTTCAAGATTTGTATCTTTCATTTCTTTTAGAGCTTTCTTGGGCATGTTTTTCTTGACATTCTTTGCAAAAAATTTGTTCTCACTACTTAAACCAGAACCTTTGTAACCTGGTAGCTTTGATAGATCAACTTGAGAACCTGAAGTACCAGCTTTAGCAACCCGGGTAAATTTTGCTATAATATCCTTCAAATTATTAGCTGGAACTAATTCAGCAGCCAATTTTTCCTCAGTCACTATCTTTTCATCTTTCTCCACCTACTTCTCATCAGAAATTTCTTTATCTTTGACACCAGTTCCACTAGAAACAAATTGAACATATGTGAGTTCACTAGTTGTTGAAGGTTCCACTTTTTTGTTCGAAGGCTTTGACTTCTTCTTCTTAGATTTCTCAGACACAAATTCAGAATAATCCCCAGTTATATCAGAAGAATGAATATCAGCTAGAGCATCAGATTGAATAACTGGATGTGGAATTTGATTATACTCTTCGCTGCCAAAAACTTTCTTGAAATTCACGTCTTTGCACAAGTAACTTGTGAAAGAGTGTGAATTCTTCAGATTATTCAATTGTCGTTTAAGATCCAATACTTCAACATTCAAATAAGATATTTTCTTCTGTGATTCACCCAACGCCTTTTCTGAATCAATGAATTGTTCCGAAGCTCTGTTAGACAAAAACTTTTCTTGTCTCATCTGATCATGTGCATCATACACTTCTTAGGTAATTTTCCTCACCCTTCCCTCATGAGTCTCAATATTCCTTTTTAGCAATTGATTTTCTTCTTTCAAACTAATGACTTTGTCTTGTAGTTCAGAATGTACCAATTGATGTTGGTTTTCTGCAGCAGTAACTTCATCAAACTCTTTAAGTTTATCATAAGATTGCTTAAGTGATTCTGCTCTTGTAGTTGATTTCTTAAACAAAGCATCAAAATCACCAATCACATCGTTGGCTTCACCCTCCCACTTTTCAGCACTTTTAACCAACTCTTCATTCTCAATTTGTAACTTTAAAATTTATACTTTGTCTTCAACAACTATCCCATCCAATCTTTTCTGAAGCTCTACAAACTCTTCCATTAAAACAGTCTTTTCCTTGACTAACTTGTTTTATACCTTGAGAATCTTATCAGAATCTTCAAACTTCTTTTTGAAACTTTTTAATTATTCTTCCTTCTTTGTCCTCTCAACAACCAACCTTTTATTTCTTGAACCAATGTCTGAATCTTTTTATCCTTTTGAGCACAAAATTCACAAGTTGATTCGTAACCACTAACACTTGAATCAGAATCACTTGATTCAACTTGCACAGTTTCTATAAAGGCAGATTCATCAGGAAAATATTTAGACCAATCATAACCTTCATCAGTTTGAGAAATCATAGCTTTTCCATCTTTATTGGGAACAAATTTTTATCAGAGTTACTCTTTTCAGATGATAATTGAGTGCAATCTGGAGCAAAATGTCCATAGTTGGAACATTTGAAGAATTGATGTCTTTCCATGTTTCTTCCTTGAAGAATTGATGTCTTTCCATGTTTCTTCATAAATCTCCTTCCCTTCTCAACTACCATAGCAAACTGCCACTCCAAATCTAATTTATTCAATTGATCTTCATCCAACTGATTTAAATCTTCTCCAAATAACACGGATTGACCAATTTGGCGAAAAACTGACCCAGAAGAAGATGATATGAAAGTAGATACCAATGTTGCTAGATCTTCAGTTGCTTGAGCAGAACTAGAATTGTTTGTTGATTTCTCAGGAATAGTGAACCGGCAACCTAAAGAATGACCAGAATTATCAGAATGTCCAGCAAGCAACGCTGTTGGAGCTGGATTAAAGCCTTAACTAGGAAGTGATGTAGAGTTAGCATGCACGGTAGCATGATTTTCTCCAAAATATAATTCAGGATGTTGAACAGACAGATGTGTTGACTTCTTTACAATCATTTCCATTTCACGAAATTTCTCTTTCATTTCATCAATCTCCTTCTTGACACCGACAACTTCAAGTTCATTTATCAAGTGTGAAAACCTTGCAATCAAGTTTGACACTTTCTCCTTATCCCAATGACTAAAATTATCAAATTCTTTTTTCAACACTTTCTTTCGGGTCTTCTTATATTGATCATTACCCTCGCATCTTTCAGAAATAGCATCCCACAATTCTTAAGCCGTTGTATATTGCTTAAATTGATGCATTAGATCCTCTGGTAATGCCATTGTAAGATAACTATACATTTTCTTCTCTCTTGCAAATAACTTTCTTTCCTCCGAATCAAAACTGCTAATCATCTTTGGCTTGTTGGGACCTATCATCGGATACTCATATTCCTTTTCAATCGGAATCCAACAATCAACATCTTGAGAAAAGATGTAAGACTCAAATCGACTCCTCCAGTTGTGGTAATCTTCCAATCGTAGCAACTTAGGAACCTTCTGAGTTGTTCCTATCTCGTTATCATAATTCATCATGATTTGCATCGATGTTTGAATAGCTCAAAATGCTTGAAAATCGCTCATTTTGAAGGTAAAATCGAACGTCAAAACTTCAAACCCAAAAACCAAGGTCTTAGAAGCAGATTTTTGGGGTCGAAACGGAGGGTACTAGTCGTTAGGCAGTAAAAGTATAGATCTCGTCGAGACGGTCGTTTTGGCTAGTATTGGGTTCCGTAACTCAAAACAGAACTCAAGTTATGTCAGTTTTAGTGAACGTCACTTTTCTACCAGCGTACCAAAGAATTAACTTCCGTACCAAATCTTTGAACGTACCAAGCACCGAACCAAACCAAATCAGCGTACCAGAATTCTCAGCGTACCAACCGTTCAACGTACCAAACCAATCAGCGTACCAATGAACAGTAGTGTACCAACTTTGGTACGATGTAACTGCCTCCGGACTAGAAAGTAACCGTCGCGTACCACTGTTGAAGATTGTGTTCCGTACCAACACTCAGTGTACCAGATACTCTATAAAGATTGCCTTGTGTACCAGAATATTCAACCGGCGTACCAAGATCTTCAACTAGCGTACCAGCAACGTACTATCATGAAATCGACTGATTTTTCGAATTTTGGACTTTTTGAACTGGAATTTGCAACAGTGATATGCGAAAACACTCTAGGAACGTTCAGAAATCAGTTTTAGCACTAGAAACACTCAGAATTGAGAAAAACTGATGAAAAACCAAAGAAACCCCAACTTTTTCTCACTAGAAATTCGAATTTGATAACAAACACAGCAGTAGAGCAACCTGCATTGCTCTGATACCACTTGTAAGAACCTAGACAGATCTTACTACTACATGATTTGATCAAACGCAATGAACACGGTGTAAATAAAGTTTTGCTTTATTGATTCACATAGAGATTACAAGGATTATGGAGAGAGAGAGAGAACACACTCAGTTTCACACAGTTAACAGAGATAGGAATGACAGAACTAAGTGAGCTCTCTCTAACACAAACTATTTATAGTAGCAACATACTGGTCGGCGTACCAATGGTATAGCGGACCATATGGTACGGCCACTATGGTATGTTGACCTCAAGACTCACAAAAATGCTCGGAACTATATACAATACACGAGACACATTGTAGCATAGGAATATGCTCTAACACTATTGCATGGAAGTTCTCCTTATGGAAGACGTATATAAACCTGTTGTTCAGCCGCAGCGAAGGGTAAACCCCAACGTTCAAGATGTGGTGAAAAAGGAAGTTGTCAAACTTCTGGACGCCGAACTTATATACCCCATATCTGACAGCCATTGGGTTAGTCCTGTTCAGGTGGTACCCAAGAAAGGAGGAATGATTGTCATCACCAATGATAAAGATGAAATCATTCCTACTCGCACAGTCACTGGATGGAGAGTCTGCATAGACTATAGAAGGTTGAATGACGCCACCCGAAATGATCACTTTCCTCTGTCATTCATAGATCAAATGCTCGAATGTTTGTCTGGATATAGGTATTATTTTTTTCTTGATGGTTTCTCCGGGTATTTCCAAATCCTTATAGACCCGGAGGATCAAGATAAAACAACATTTACATGTCCATACGACACCTTCACCTACAAACGTATGCCTTTCGGCCTATTTAATGCTCTTGCTACCTTTCAGCGTTGCATGGTTGCCATTTTCCACGATATGATCGAAAAATCCATGGAAGTCTTCATGGATGACTTTTCGGTTTTTGGCAACTCATTCGACCGGTGCACAATCTGAAGAAAATGCTCTCCCGATGTGAAGAAACTAACATAGCCCTAAATTGGGAAAAGTGTCATTTTATGGTCCAAGAAGGCATAGTTCTTGGTTATAAAGTTTCCCAAGCCGAATTAGAGGTAGACAAGGCTAAAATAGACATTATCTTTTGTCTACCACCACCATCTTCCGTCCGCAATATTCGCAGTTTCCACGGACACGCAGGGTACCGCCGTTTATCAAGGACTTCTCCAAGATCTCAAGACCTTTGACAAAAATGTTGGAGAAAGAAGGATACTGGATTGGCTATTGTCCTCTTAGTATCACTTTTCCGTGTCTTTTTGCTCTTTCCTTGAATAAAGATGGAGCAATTATTAATTATCACGATGATCATTATTGGTCCTGGTTTTGGCGGCGCATGGTTAAGGGTGGTGTCGAGCAGGAACAGTTTGATGATCTTCTTGTTTTGTTGGGGAATTACATTTTCTCAAACGAGTCTAATAAATGGGTGGCGTGAGGTCTAAGTCTCACTCAAAAATAATCCCAATTACACTAATTAGATAGTGGTAAGCGGGTGTCGAACACAAGGAGATTGTGGAATATGTGCTACTTTTGCAACATGAAATACACTAACTTGAAAGCTTGAATGTAAATGTGACAAAAAGTTATGGTTGATGAATTATTTTTTAAAAACTAGAAACTAAATGACAATATGAATTGAGCTTTCTTAACACTTAAACAAAAAGTGATCTTCTCAGATTTCAGATATCCATGTAACCAAACAATAATAGTGCAGACTGGAAAGAACCACATAAATACGGTTCATGTAGATGCAATTATTGTGATAAAAAAGGACAAAGCACTCGGGTTACAAACGCGACGTTGTCGCCCGATGATCAATCAATATAGATGCTAACCCAATTCCCTTCCCACTAAATCAAGATTGCTAATGGCACCAAGAACGTATGGTTCACCAATTCAATTAAACAAAATACCAATTGTTACAAACAATCACATAAACATCATAATGAAAAGCATTGAATGCTTAGATCACTATTCCATAAATAAAACACACAAATATTGTTGTTTACATCAAAATCTTATATCCGAGAAGAACACGAAGAACTAGCCGCTCATGATTCGGTTGATTGTGATGATGATGATAGATGATGCCATTGATGATTCCTTCTTGATTGTGATGTTGTAATTGCTCCAAGAATTCTTTTTCTCCTCCAAAAATCGCCCTCAGTAAACCCTGGTTCGTCTCCCAAATTTTCCTCAAGAGTTGGATGTGAAAAGTCCCCCAAAACTGCATTTTTAATCACATTTACGTGTCTGGGAACCGCCGCCCACCGTAAGCTACGGTGCCACCGTAGATTACGACGGCATCAGAGTGTCTTACGGTGGCGAGATGCTGACCCACGACAACCTTTTTCACATTTGGCCACCGCCGTAAGCTACAGTGGTGGCGTAGCTTACGCCAGGCCCAGGATAATTCCTCTTGTTCTTTTTTCTTTTTCTTGACCAACCCTGCTCCAATCTCCGATTCTTTTCACATATCCTAGTTTACTCGTTTAGGCCCTTTTTACCTGCAAACACACCATTCAACGTAGTCATCTAGATTCATGAAATTACACAAATATAAACAATAAAATTCCACATTTATTACATTTACTTAGCAACTAACGCTGAAACTATTAATGGGTTTGGGATTTAGATGGCGACTCTTGTTTCTCGGTTAAAAGTATTCGCAATCGAATTGACAGTTTTTACTTGCCGGTTGAAAATTTTGAAATTCAACGAAAATAAGAAACGTAAACGTATAAGAAATAATAAAACTATTTAAAACATAAACCTCGGAAATAAAAATTAACGAGTATTTAAAATATTAAATAAAAAGTAAGGACGATTAACAATTATAAAATTATATTTTAAAAAAGCTATAGTTAAAATATTATTACAATCTACTAAGTTTAAAAAATATTAAAAGAAGGAAATTTATTTTTTGATAGTTAACTATATAATTTAATTTTATTTAAAATTATTAATATTTAATAGAAGTGAGAAGTGAATTCTTTTTAATATAAGAGTGAATATAGAGTTAATTACGCAATGTGTCTCTGTGGTTTGTAAACCTTTTTTAATTGAGTCCAAATGTTTAAAAATTTTCAAATAGAAGTCTGTGGTTTGTATTTCTTTGCTATTTGAGTCCTTTTGGTTAACAACGGTTAAAAGATTATTTTAGGTGAATATGAATTTACCATTATATCATTCTTTGAAAGAAAATTAAACTTTAAAATATATGAATATATGTGAAACCCACCATCCCCATTTCTTATTGGTCACTTAAACCTACTGGAGAAGAGAAGATGCAGGGGGTCACTGGAGATGTGGAATAGGCCGCCTCTCAACCGTCTCCTCGGAGATCCACCACGTGTCCAGGAAGTGGAAGGATCAACAAAGTCCTGAACGGAGTAAGGTCTGGATCGAGCCTCAGAAACACCGGAGAGTCGCCATTGTTTATA
This sequence comes from Deinandra increscens subsp. villosa, assembly GCA_039602395.1. Taxonomy (NCBI): domain Eukaryota; kingdom Viridiplantae; phylum Streptophyta; class Magnoliopsida; order Asterales; family Asteraceae; genus Deinandra; species Deinandra increscens. Next base: position 638,527 of record JBCNJP010000010.1, on the reverse strand, counting down.
GATGTGATCGAGCTCACAGTTTCAGCCATCACAATCACCTAATTGTAACCTAATTTGTGACTAACCGTAACGAAATTTTACTGAAACTTATAGATGTGATCGATCGATTGAATTTGCTTCACGGAAAAGGAATGGCGGCATTGTACTCCTAGTCTTCCAAAACCCAACCTGAATAGAAGAATTGATTCGATTTCGGCGAAGGGAGCGGTGGTCGGAATGGCGAAGATTAGGGCAGACTGGCGGGTGCGCTGGCCGACGTCATTCACAAACCCAACCGGAACGTTGGCCGTCGGAGGAGACGAGGTCGCCAGATTCTCCATCCGATCCTCCAAGGTGCCGCTGCTGTGTGATGGTCGGCGGGACCGAACGGAACGATGCCGCTACTAAGGATTCTCCTTTCGATACTGGGTTACAAAACTCGATCGGTGAAGATATGATATAAAAATCGAGAAATAGACGGATTTTGCGTGGGGGCTGTGACCGACTAAAACGACTGAAACCCTACATTTATTAATGTTTTATTATTTTAAAATTTTTATCTAAATTACAAACACATCCTTATATTTTGTTAATTTACATAACAGGTCCCTAATATGTAAAATTACTATAAGAAAAGTTTAACTCTGTTAGACCCAAAAAATCAAATAGCAAAGAAATACAAACCAAAGACTTCTATTTGAAATTTTTTAAACATTTGGACTTAATTTTAAAAAAGTTTACAAATCACAGGGACGAAATCCGTAATTAACTCGTGAATATAAGAATGATACATATTATTATTATTATTATTATTATTATTATTATTATTATTATTATTATTATTATTATTATTATTATTATTATTATTATTATTATTATTATTATTACTTTTAAAAAAAACGAGACTTGCGACCCGCGCGTTGCGGCGGGCGAGACGTCGATTTAAGTTTTTATATTGTAAGCATAATGATGTAGTTAATACAATTACATAAGCTAGAGTTAATGAAGCTGCTTCTAGCAGCCTGTCATTCAAAAATTACAAACCATTTGAAAAGAACACTTCTACGGTCAAAAGAGTTGAAAAGAACACTTCTACATATGTCAGGTGCTTCCACCAAGTTGGAAGCCTATTGTTTTCAGTCTGTCATACATATGACGTGTTCACTAAAGCGGTCATTGTAGTGTTCACTGCAATGTGAAAAGTTAAAATTGAAAGTCAAAATTTATGCTGAAAATTCTATGAAGGGTTAACAACAATGTGATTGTTAAAATTTAAGTTCAATTAATTATGATTTTCATAAGTATACCTTTCATCAAGTATTGTTATTTTCAGCATGTTGCTTCCACTTCTTTTTATCATGCCACGTATATGTTCAGCTCAACCAAGCTAATCTATTATAATTTATTTTTTAATAAGTGTATGTCAATTAAAGACCTATCTATTACTTATATAAGATGTACATGGAGATTTGGCTTCACATACCTGTGTGGATGGGGGTGAGGATGCCATTTTTCTTGATTCTATATAGTATGATCTTGCATGGAGTGAAGTTGTATTGGTATCTACGAACGTTTGACTCTGGAATAACAAAATTCATTAGTGAAACCCACTCAATTGAATCAGCAGGCTAATTTCGGTACGCTCCGGTACGGTGTATCATACACTATGGTATGATGTACCATAAGTTAAAATAAATTCCAAATTTAAGGAAGTGTAGTTAACTTTGATGTACCATAATTATATCCAAACTTTTTAACAATTCTAAACTACTACCATAACTCATTTGCAAAGATTGTAACAATAGAGCTAGTGATGTGAAATTCCACAGGTCAAAACTAAATCAATAATACCATAAATAAGTCAAAGCTAACTATTCTGAAGCTACTGATGTGAATAGGAAACATGAAGTACTGAGTTTCTAACACAAACATGAAGTACTCAATTTCTAAAACTCAAAACATAGAGGACAGTGATATATCAAATTAGAAATTAAAAACATGTAATTCACATCACCAGAAAACACGTAATTCAAAACAAAAAGTGATATATCATCAAAATCAAAAGCATGTAATTCCAAAAGAGATTTAAAACTTAAATATTACTAAAGAAATTAATGCTTCAAAACTACTCGACTCTTTATTTCTTTCCCTTACCCTTTGTTTCTTTTCCTTGCCGTTTGGAATATAGATTTAAAACGATATGATCAGATAAAACATACATCAAAAGAATATAAATAAATTTAGAAAAATCTACCTGAAAGCAAAGAGGAAGTTGCAACAACCTGCACAGGAAGAGCACAAAAAAAGACAATTTAGAAAAGTTAATGTAAAAACAGCAAAATATTAACACTATGCATGATATACATCTATCGTTTATAAAATCTGATATCATAAGTTGCAAATATAATTAACTTAATAATCAAAATATGTGTTTTCTGAATATAAAACAATCTTATGAAGTAGGATGACCACATGCCCAAATCGGCAATTTGGTACCAGAAAGCAACAAACAAATCGATAAATGTGAAATAAATCTTTAAGGCTGATCATCAGAGGAGAAAATCAATAAATGTCAAATCCGTACGTATGTCGTTCGGTAAGAGTTCTGAAACAGACGCAACTAATTCGCAATTTTCGATATCGTAGGTTGAAGTGCTTACCTGAGGAAACTGGGTAACGAAGATGCTAAACACTGAGAGTTACAAACCGTATGATTCAAGACTATAAACTCTTATGATATGGAGGAGAGCAACTCTTTTTAAAAGGAAATAACCAAGAACACATAAAACAAATACTCTACAATATCAACACATATATAACTTAAAGTCATCATCCAATTGGACAATATTATAGGTTAAACAGATGGATTCTGAAATAAAACTGTATGAACAGAGCAAGCACATTGACATATTATGGATTGAAGATACTTATACATACTAATGCAACACAACAACTAACCTTAGCTATCCACCCAAGCCCCAATAGGTCCAATGCTAAGAAATAAGAAAAGGAAAAAGAAAACATCAGACGTAAGAAGAAAATAACCAAGAATTCTAACCTTCGCTAAAGGTGTTGCAAAGACACATCCGAATATTAGTAATTCTGTAAACCGCTGCAAACATAAGACAAAAAGAGAAAAATTAAAATCCATTACATTCATAAAAACTCTTATAAAGAATAAGTCAACAACAAAAAGACACTTAGCAGTAGTATGAGGATAATAACCCTATTATAAAAAGAAATCCTTACATAACTGGTTAATAAGAAGAAAACCAAGCAATGTAATAGCTTCTTTAGCTTCAAGCTTTTTTCTTTTTAGCTTAATCATTCATGGAATAAAATAGATTTTATAGCTACTGATTTAGACCCAACAAAGCAGCAAAAAATTAGGGATTCATTTTGCATATATGTAACTACTGCCTTTACCTAAAAATGTCCATATATTTATACACAATGCTTTAGTTTCAACACAACACAACAGCCAGAAAGTGGACTTCAAATTCATTTACTCACTTTTGTAATAGGACAGAAAAAAACTTAGTTGCTAATAAATATGAATGAAAATTAAATAGAAAACCTCTTTGGCGATTTCTTCCCTAACAATGGTAGATCTGGGCGAAATAAACACGAACAATCGGTCAAAAATTCATGAAATATATTCAATCTGATCGAATCGAACTTAAATGTTAAAAAATCACTTGAGAAGGATCAAAAGCATTGAATATTGCTATGATGAAGTGGTTGTATTATCTACTTACCTGAAATCAAGCTTTTAGCCTAATCACGAATCCCCCAAGCCCCAACTCATGTCAAGTAATATCACCACTACTTTCATGCAGACTAAATAGAAATCATAACAGGTTTGAAATACCTATCAAGCTGTATGAACTATGAAAACACATAGACCTGAGAACCTGCAATGAAGCCTTATTATAAAGCAACTATTTTAGAATGAACTCTAAATTTTACATTTATTTAACATTTTAAACGTTGATAACCAACAAAAGCTGCTGAAAAAATTAAAACTGATACAAAATCAACAGACAGTTAAACCCAAAAAAAGAACATTATGTGACATTTTCTTAAACTTAATGAAGACAACATCAAGGCACTAACCTTAATAACAATACCCCTTCAGTGAACTTCAATGAATATGTCCCTAAATCCAATCAGCACACAAAAATATTATATAAAGGAAAACGCAAAAAAAGATTGTTTTCAATTCTCCATTGATAATCGAACTGAAGAGAATAAAATTTCTGTTACAAAATGGAGAATTACATAAAGCGATTCATTTGCTAGAACAAAATTAGAGAGGAAATATGCATATAACATCAAATCTGTAATACTTTAGATTAGCAACATGAGAGTTAATTGAGAGTGAAAGTAAGAGAGATATAAGCAAAGAAACGCGAACAAAGATACAATTGGAATTGACACCGTAAAACACAACTCATCTGCCAACACTTGCAACCTAGCTTCCATCGACCCTTACCGCCGTCGGAGCTCGCAAAGACAGCGCCGCCGCCACAGCTAGGCCCTGGGCCGGAATAGCGGCTGTCGCCGCTCTGTCTTGGTCTTTTGCAGCCAGAGAACGCCTCGGGGGTCATGGATTCTCATCATAAAAAGAAAGGGAGGAAGAGAGCTAACTGGAGAAACCCCGTCACCGCCCCTTTTAGGGCATGCCGGCGAGTGGAGATCTGGACGGGGAGCGGTTGAGGGAGGAGCGGAGGAGGTAGGTGAGGAGCCGCTGGGAAGACATGGCGTAGGGAAGTCGGAGAGATAATGCTAGGGTTGAAAATGTGTGGTAGGAAGAAATAGATGAGGGAGGTGTGTGAGAACAGATGCGAATCTTACACGTATAAAATACGTGTGAAAAAAACAACCTAAACACCTGTTGTATAGAACACCACGTGGAACAAAAAAGAACCACCTAAACACCTGTCGTATAGAACACCGCGTGGAACAAAAAAAAGTGTTGACAGAAAGATTAGAACCTGCGCCATCACACTAAGAAAACTAAAGACTAACCAACTAAGCTACAAAGCAAATTGAAAATTTAATGAAACACAACGTATATATACATTAAATGAAACGTGAAAAGAAAAAAAAATATAAAAAACCATGGCTGCCACGTGGCTTACATGTAAAATGCCACAATCGAATGAATAGTGCCAAATGTGAGTACACATAAGATTTATCAATTGATATATATATAATAACCCTGACCTTCTCGGCTAAAATAATTAAAATCCGATCTTAATTTCCTCCCGGGAAAAAAGGGCATTTCACCAAGTTCGATGATACTGTTGCGGTTCACTCAATCTAGGCTCCATCTCACGTGAACTCCACATGCTTCCGCTCACCCTCTGCCTCAACTCACTCTCCCATGTAAATCAATCCATCTTCCTTCCCCACATAACAATCTCCACTCAAAACCTGCAATCTCCCTCAGAAACCAACAATGGCGCTCCACTCCCTCTCATCACTGCCCATACCTCCCACTCATCCAAAACTGCGCAACTCCGTCAACATCGATTCCGTTTCTCCAATTCCTTCTCCCCGTAGAACCGTCGCAACCAGGCGCATTCGTAACCACGCCGTCGGAGCCACTATGTCGGTTGACGCGTACGCAGTCGGAGAGGACTTGCCGGAGGACTACGCCGACTGGCTTCCGAAAGCTGATCCTCGTGATAGGAGAAGAGCCGGAGTGCTGCTTCATCCGACGTCGTTTACTGGACCCTACGGCGTTGGGGACCTTGGTGATCAGGCTTTCCGGTTCGTAGATTGGCTTCATCAAGCTGGTTGCTCGGTGTGGCAGGTTCGGATTTTGTTGAGTTTCTGCAATGCGTATAGTTATTCTATTACTATAGCAGTTGAATTTATAACTACCGGCATCTCTTCTAAATTGACGTTAATCGGTTAATGTTGATTGATTACAGAAGAAATTGTTATCTGTTTTCAACTTTAGAATACTAGAATCAGAAATGCAATAATGTAGGTGTTGAAATTTGGCGTTTCCTTAACAAGTTATAGCCTATGGTATAAGGTTTGTGGTTTGGCATCATGATATAGCTTAGAGAGTGTGTTTTGTTTAGGTTTTGTGGTATCCTGCAGAAATGAAGATAGGTTTCTAGCATTGATTCTTGCCGAATCTGGTCGAGAGAGGGAGTGGAATTGTTTCCAGACTGCATGAGGAGCTTCGCTCAAGTTCGGTGGAACTGTTTCTAGAATATAACACAAGTGTTTTATAGAAGTTTTTTTCTACATCAAACTTGTCTCAGTTCTTATAAAATTAATAATTTTTTTATAATGTTCTAGGAGGAAGATTTAAGTTCTGAAATTCTACCAATCTTTTCTGAATTATACACCGGCAAATGTGTTTGCTCTATTCCGTTTCTTGGTCTTGTTCCATGTTACACAGTTGCAATTGTACTTTCATACTGTCACTGCATGTTTATGTTGTTAATGCTCTACTCCCATTGAATTTATTCAGGTGTCTGTGATTTTGAATTGTTTCTTTGTGTTTATGCAGGTTCTCCCACTTGTTCCACCAGGTAGGAAGGCTAATGAGGAGGGATCCCCGTATTCTGGACAGGTGATGATGATGGAACTTTTATCAAGAAATGAGAGCTCAGTCTACAACAACCTAACAAAAAATAATAGTTTTAAGTGTATTTAGTGTACTAACTTAGTACAAGTACAACCACTGGTTGAGGAGTCATGCTAATGGAGTTTGTCCTTAGAAATAGTTATCAGAACTTAATATTATTGGATCATTATAAGCTTTATAGGACTAGTGCTAGGTATAAGCACACACTATGCGTAAGCAACAATCAGAATATGGGAACACGAGGGATTTAAAGTGGTTTGGTCTAAACTGACTTACGTCCACGGATTGCAACTAGGGTTTGTATACTTTTTGTGCTCAAGGAATTACAAAGGCCTACTATGTATTTATAATAAACAGACAACTTGGGAACAAGAAAATAGTAAATTAGGAAATGTCCTAATTTAACTCGATCATGGTTAGGGTCGGCTAATAAAGCCTCCACACCCAATAATCTCCCACTTGGAGACTTTAACGATCTTCAAATTACGCTTTGTGCCCCGTGTTGCTTGCCTTTTTGTAATCTTCCTTCACTTCTCATTAGTTAACCTGAAGGCTGTTGAAGCTACCCCATTCTCTATCTATGCCTGCTTGCACACACTGCACCAAGCTCCAAAATCCATCACCTAGGAATCCACACTGCTCTCAACATTGAGCTATTGCGTCTGACGTCTTTGCCTAGAACCAGGTCTCGAATTCCTTCAAAAATAAACTTACTGGTTGAACAAGTAACTGTTATAAGTGTTCCGGACCAACCATAGGCAATGTGGATAACAACAGTGGCTTGAACCTCATTCTCGAATTTGATGCCCACTGACGCCAGTCTGGCCAAAATCAAATCAGATTGTTGATGTGACTTGTCACTGAGCTACCTTCCTTCAGCTTTGTGTTTACCAGCTCTTGGATAAGAAAGACTTTATTCGCTACAGATGGCTTATCTTACATGCTCGATAGTGCTTCCATCATACCACTTGATGTAGTCTCCTTCATGATGTTATAAGCAACATTCTTCGACAAAGAAAGCGTAATCACTGCCCTAGACTTCTTGTCTAACTTTTCCCATGTCATCTTCTCTGGGTTTTCCCTGTCAACACAGCTTCCAAGTCTTTCTGACATAACAGTGTTTCTATCTGCATCTTCCACCAACCAAAATTCGTATAGTTGAACTTCTCGATCTGAACTTTCCCGTCTTTTGCCATTATGAACTGCTAACAGTGAACGAAGCACAACAATGGCTCAGGCCTGAACCTAACGGCTGTTCTATTTTGTTAAATAACCGACCATAACAGAAAACTCCAGTGGAAAAATGAATGAGATCAAACTAGGCTAATTTGCCCTATCAGAAAACTGGTGGCGATGCAGAAGCTGTTCTGGCGCGGCGGAAGAACAATTCTTCGAACCTTGGCGAAACTTCTCTTCGAACTAACCCCAAACCTCGGCAACAGGTGGAAGCTTATAACAATCAAGAGCCTACGCTCCGATACGAGTTGTTAGGTATAAGCACTCACACACTACGTAGAAGCAACAATTAGAGTATATGAACATGTGGGATTTACCGTGGTTCAGTCTAAACTGAAGGAAAAAGGACCATGTATGGTTAATTGGTTCTAGAATTCAACTTGTATAACTGCAAAAACGAGATAGGGAGCTAAAGAGAGTCAAAAAAATTCTATATTTCTTCATGGTATAGCTGCCGATAATACAAGGAGTTGCCTTTAGATTAATACACAGAATAAAGCTTAGCATCAAGACCAAGGTCTTACTTGTATTCAATGGTTACATCTGGTCTCAGATTTTCACATTGCTTGTAAATTTTATGTACTCTCTTTTGAAATAAAATAGTGAAAAATATTCCAAATTTTCATTTCCAGGATGCAAATTGTGGCAACACTCTTCTAATATCCCTAGAGGATCTTGTTAAAGATGGTTTATTGATGAAAGAAGAGCTTCCTCAACCACTGTAAGAATAATTGATTATATGAAGTGAATGGCTGAATGCAATTGTTATATTGTACCATCGTGATGTATATTCCTTTATCAGTAGCATTTGTGCAGGGACACAGATCGTGTAAATTATGAGACTGTTGCTATAATAAAGGATCCGCTGATAGCCAAGGTAAACTATTAAGAAGGTTGTTTCTTACATTTGATTCGGGCTTCCTCATAGTTCTTGGATTTGGGGGTGCTTTATAAGCTGAAATTTTGTCTCTTGGGACCATGGACTAGTTAATATTTGTTTGCCTAGAATCCTTTCTCAAAAGAATATATTTGGACTGTAGCTAGTTAGAATCAAGGATAGTTTACTTTAAACTAAGCTTAACTATACCCAGATATATGCTATTAAATATGACCAATTTGGTTCTGAGCATTGTCCAGAGATGGAAATCTTTTTAGCCGAATGAACTTTAAATTCAACCTTTGTTTTGGCTTAGGCTGCAAAGAGGCTCATTTCAAGTAACGGGGATCTCAAATGTCAGCTCGAAGATTTTCGCAAAGATCCTGATGTTGCAAGTAAAATATCCTTTCTTTAAGCTATAATGGTAATTCTTGTTGAGCTGAAAATGCATAGATCTGCACTTTATTTTCTTAATAATATAAACATTACATGCCTTCAGTTCTCTCAAATTAGAATAATCCATTTTCTTTAACCAATTTTTGTTTTCCATTCAGAACAATATTAATTTCTTCCACAGATCTGAATGTTGTTCTTTGTGTTTAACATAAGTTTCTCATTTTATCGTAGAATTTTTGCATTCATTTGTTGGTATGTTCAGTACAAATGTTTAAGATGCACTATCATACAAAAGATAATGTATATGGTAAACTACTGCATGTTATGAACGCCTAGGCGGCTGCCTTTTGGCCTTGCTGTCCACCTACGTTACTTCCTCACAGAAATTCTGCATGACATTTGTACTAATTGTATTCTATTATATATTATAATCAGAACTAACAAACATGAAACTTTGACGAGGTTCAAGGATATTCGAGTCCGTGTAACTTGTGCTGGAATTATGTTGTAATGATTGAAGCTCTCAGTTTTCATGTGGGCAAGGAGATCTTTGGATGGTTTATTTCACCTTGTAACATATAGTTTACTTACAACATGTGATATATAGTTTGCATTTGTAAATCATCAATGCATTCATAAGAATTATTTGGTGCATTTTTCTACTTTTATTTTCTAAAAGTTATCTAGAATGGATCTTTTAAGATGAAATGTGTGAGTTCTTGTTAAAATTTGTTTGCATTTGTCACCAAACATTTAGATTTTGTGGTTGACATTACAAAACGTTCTGAAAGTTTCATGAAACTTATTTTTACTTTGTTCTTTTCATGATTAAATAGGTTGGCTTGACGATGCAGCATGTTTTGCTGCTATTGATGACTGTTATAATACATATAATTGGTATGATTGGCCTGAGCCTTTAAAGAATCGCCATCTTGCTGCATTACAAGACATTTATGAAAGTAAAAGGGAATTTGTAAGATGTTTATCCCTTGACATTTCCTTTACATGTATTAACTCCCTGTGCCTATACTTGATTCTAGACAGATCACTTGTTTTCTGACATTTACCTTTTCCATTTACTCAGATTGACATTTTTGTCGCACAACAGTTCTTATTTCAAAGACAGTGGAAAAAGCTTCGTCACTATGCACAGACAAAGGGGATAAGCATAATGGGAGACATGCCCATCTATGTTGGTTATCACAGTGCAGATGTTTGGGCAAACAAGAAATACTTTTTACTCGTGAGTAAATAATATCCAAGGTTAATCCACACTATTAGGTGTGGAAATTTTGATCCATTTACTTATGAAAGAGTCGATCTCGGTTGTCTTTTAATTTTTTTTATAATCTCAAACACGTCAAAATGTCAAAAGGGTCAAATTGAACAATGTAGCTAAAAGGGGTTAAGGAGAACACCAAAGAGCCTATGGCCTAGTGGTACCGAGGTGTGTAGGAAAGATGCCTCTCCCTGAGTGGTTGAGAGTTAAGTCTCTTGATGGACAAAAGGTGTAGATCTAGGAGTAGGATTGGAGGGTGTGTAAGTTAGCCTTTCTAGATAAAAAGGCTATAAGGGGTACGGGTTAAAATTTGCCCAGTTTTATTTTTAGCACACATAACTTCCTAAATCCTTTTATTCAAAGATTATAATATTGTTTCTTTTATCATAGTTCAGGTACTAATTATACATAAAAAAGCTTTTAAAATGTAGTAATAGTGTTTGTGGATCAACCCAACCCATACTACAAATGACCTGTTTTACCCAAATCTGTTTGACTCGTTACCCAACCTACCCATCTTTTCAACTCCATGTTGTATGTAAGATGCGTCTTTATATTCCTCTTTAGTCTCAGTTTCTAACTATCTATTTGTCTTCCAGAACAGGAAAGGATTTCCACTTTTGGTTAGTGGTGTCCCCCCTGATGCATTTAGTGAAACTGGTCAACTATGGGACAGGTTAATATCACAGTTGAATTACCGTAACTGTCCATAAATGGATTTTTTTTTTCTTCCGAAGAAAATTGTTTATTCTGTCTTTTACAAAATACATTGTTTGCTTGCATGCTATAAGACATTCAAACTTCCTTACTCTATATGAATTTGTATGAGTTATTGATAATGAATAGTATTTTATTTCACATGAAGCCCACTGTATGACTGGAAAGCAATGGAAGAAGATCGATTTTCATGGTGGGTACGCCGGTTAAGACGTGCACAGGACCTATTTGATGAGTTCAGGATAGACCATTTCAGGGGATTTTCTGGCTTTTGGGCTGTTCCTTCTGGTGAGTTTTGGTGCATAATAACAAGAAAAATAAATCTATCAAACTGGCTTGTGTTAAAAATAAGTGCACAGATATTGTTATACACCCCTTAAATAAAACGTTCAGTTCTGATTTTGAACAAGGATATTCTTCATACAGTCATACCTACAATACTACCCCATAAATGGTGATCGCTGGGATTTGAAACTGTAAAAACATCTTGGCTATAGATTTGAATTTGTCCATGAAGAGAAAAAGGGATGGCCTATGTGCATTAAATGTGATATACTTGAATTCTTTTTCATCAATTGTAGACTTATGAGGCAGGAGTGTTTTTGTCTGATTTTTTTTATTCCCAAATAATATGTTAAGGACAATGATGTGAAATGAACGAATATTGCTTCTTTATGTCTATGTTATGATACTGAATTTTCTTGTTTTGCAGAAGCAAAAATTGCGACTTCAGGTAGATGGAAGGTCAGATCTCCTCAGACATGCAGCATTTCTTCAAACTTTTTTACTTCCTATGCTCTCTAAGCTAATACTTTTGTTTGATAGTAGGTGGGACCTGGAAGTTCACTGTTTAATGCCATCTTTAGAGCTGTTGGCAACATCAATATCATAGCAGAAGACTTGGTATGATTTACAAATTAACTTGCACCCACCATGCATTTTAAAATTCTTCATTGCAAACATTTTACTTTCTAAGAGCTGCCTAGATGCACTTAGGGTCTTACGTGGCGTTAGGTTTGTACATGGGAATCAATATGGATATGGGTTTAAAAACATGATGGAATGGAAATAGATGTGGACATCTAAACCTAACCCTCTATGTGTGTATGGGAGATACCAGTTTATGGTTATCAATCTCATTTCTTCAAACCCAACCCTTCAACCGAGCATACTCACACTATCAAACACATACCCTCAAACCAAACACCACTCAGTTCTCTCTCCCTTTTTCTGTATCCCTCATCTATAGCCTTGCAACACATGGTTCATAGATAGCAAGCTATGGGAATAGGAGAAAATAAAAATCTATACCTTAGAGACCAAAAGGTCAGGGCAATGTTGATGTAATTAATTAGAGAAATAGCCTTACTCTAGTATGAAGATGTAGTGCAAACTTTCGTAATTGTGCAACTGTCTTGAAGCGTTTGGTTTATCCATCCACAATACTACAGTATGATGGTTTAAGCTACCTTTTGCTCATCAGATATATTGATTTCTTCTCATAGCTATTGCTTAGTTACTGTTCTTAACAGTAGACATATTGCACGTGTAAAGATTTTAGGAACCCTTCATAAAAATGTTCAAAATGGGTTCATGGGCAAGAAACCCTAACAGAAACTGCTTCAAGTGACTTGACATTCCAGCTTATGTATTGTACAATTTTATTGTTCTTATATTTTTCCACAGTAGTGTATCAATGATAGAGATGTGATGTTATTCAAATTTGATAACAATATTGTAACTATAAATTGTGACTTTGTGATGTGTTTAGGAAAATTAAGATGTAAAGTATTTGACTATTATGAATTTGAAAGAAAAAGACATATGAAGTCATCGTTCAACTCTCAAGGAGTTTCACTCCTATAAGCAGATAACAGATCTACCAATAGCTCGAATAACTATTAGAACCATATCAACTAGAACACTTATGTTGGACTTGCATCCAATTGCCTTATAGAACTACGAGGTGGTAGTAAAATGCTTATTTGCAAAACAAAATATACCTTTTAGATGATTTTGAAGGATATTCTGATATAAAAACTGTTAGACTTATAAAAGGGTACCATAATATCTCTTCTCTTCTTATATTGTTTCAGGGAGTTATAACTGAAGATGTAGTCCAACTTCGGAAATCCATCGGGGCGCCTGGAATGGCTGTTCTCCAGTTCGGTACTAGTTCTCACTTTTTGTCTTCTTTGAGCATAATATGGTAGGTCAAAGTTTAAAAGTCTCATAAGCTATTCTTCTGATATTAATTGTCTAAACAGGTTTTGGAAGTGATTCAGAAAACCCTCATTTGCCTCATAATCACGAGAAAAATCAAGTCGTATATACTGGAACTCATGATAATGACACGGTGATTTCTCTATCCCCTAGATTATAATACTAAGTGAATTTATCTTTCCAAGAATAAGATGCAAATAGATCAAGAAGTTAAAAAAATGTTGCTGTAAATCAGGTTGATTTATAAGACAATCTACACAATGAAAAAAAAAAACATATTCCTAAACCTCAATTTGAGAAACTAAAACAGAAATGATAACCAACATATTCCTATTGCAATTCTACTTCAAGATCAACAGGTTTTCCTCAATATTGCATGCCACTTGTTTTACCCAATTTGTAAATCATCAAAGACAAACAGATCATCTAATAGTTTGCATTTTCTTTACCATAGATACGAGGTTGGTGGGATGTCCTTCAGAAAGAAGAAAAATGCAATGTGAGTGTTTTTTTTCACTGCAATCTGTTCAGTTTTTTTTTTTAATTGTATTTGATTTGTTAGCCCTTACACCCTTGGTATATATTTGAATCAAATTATAGTATTTATGAATAAATATTAGTTGGTAGAGATAAGTATTAGTAATTACATTTATGCACAGAAATCAGGATTACTATTTAAAATGAGGTAAAGATGAATGTGGTATATGTATCATCATGATTGATGAACAGGTATCGTCGAATTGCTGCTTCTCTAAATTTCAAATTAGATATCTAAGCTATAGGCCTAGTTATTACAATCATTACACTATAATTGTAAAAGGTATTAATTTATTTCTTATTTCAGTTATTTTATATTTTATTTGTTCTATTTATTATTATTATTATTATTATTATTATTATTATTATTATTATTTTTATCATTATTATAATTATTATTATATATTTTATTTTAATTTATTTTATTTAGATTTTTTTATCATCACTTTGCGTCTCATCATTGTCAATTGTCTTACCAAAGCCGGGGGTCTCACTGAGCAGCCTCTCTGTCCGTTATGACAGGGGTAAGTTGTATCCTCATCTCACCTTCCCCAGACCCCACTTTAAGTGGGATTTATACTGGGTTTGGTTTGGATTTAAAATGAGGTAAGGTTCTAGTTATACAAGTCTGTAGGAAGTATGGCTAGTATACCATTATGCTTATAATCATTATCGAAAGGAGCTGAAGGAGTGAGCCTCATTAGGAGAGTTGGTTTACCTCTCAAAAGTAAACCGTTATACGAAGAGTTAACTTGTCACTCGAATATGAGCTGTTGTCTTGTTTGTTATCATCATTTATTCTATTTTGTTTAATTTACAATCCAATTTCCTTATATTGTCTATTGTGATGAATCTTGTTTATCTCAGGTGCTTAACTATCTATCAATTTCTGTGGATGAAGATATCTCATGGGCTCTAATCCGAGCTGCCCTTGCTTCTGTAGCCCAAACTTCAATCATACCTATGCAGGATATTCTTGGGTTGGGGAGTTCTGCTCGAATGAATATACCAGCAACACAAGTAATAATCTTTGAACTCATTTCCCCTCAAAATAAAATAAAGCGTAGCTTTGTTTGTGCTATTTTGCGTGTTATTATTGACCATGGTTGATAGGCACATGGCAAGTTATGCTAAAATAGAATAAGTTCGAGGTACAAGTAGACTTACCACACACCAGACCTATTAGGTTATTGTAGTCTATAAGAATATTTTTTTGACCCCAACCTTTCTCCAGAAACATTATATATTTTGCAAGTAATCAGTGTGTCAAATTTTATTATAAAAATATGTTATTTAAATAATATCATAAATTTTTTAATAAAATGATTTAAGAGATTTTATACTTTTATGGATTTAACATAATCTGTTTTACAACTTTTGACATTTTTTCCTTGTAACCAAGTTAATGATTTACTTGTTTGACCCGTTAGAGATAAAAAGAAACATAACCCAATCAACATGGATCATGGCTATTTATATGTTATAATTTTAACTTTTGTATATACAGTCCGGAAATTGGGGTTGGAGGATACCAAATTCTATGAGCTTTTCAAGCATGGATACCCAAGCAAAGAAACTAAGGGACATGCTTTCCATGTATGGCCGAATATGATCGCTTGGTAAGTTTTATATTGCTTTCATCCTTGTTGGAGATATGTAAATCATCTTATCGACTTTGACAACTCCATATTGTAATGCAAGTTGAGGAACGATAAAACCAAATTTATTTGCTGAAGGTACATGTTTGGTTTAAAACTGGTTTAAAACTGGTTTCGCCTCTTGTACCATGTCATGTTTTACCATCTTGCAACAGTTTTTAAGGGACATTGTCTTTTTACCAATGTATTCACAGCTTTTGTGTGTTAATTCCATTAAAAACCAACTTATTTTTTCATTTTATACGAAAAACTAATTTATAAAATTTTTGCATTTTTAAATATTATTCATACAATAAAATAGATTATCACAACATTTCATCAAATAAGTTTTTGCACAACTTCTAGGGCTTTAATATACAAAAATTAGGTTGATGACTTTTTCATTTAAATAAGAAAGTGGTGTCTCAAAGTGGTTTATATAGGTTTAACCAAAATATACAACAATTTTGTATAATCAATGGAATTGACTACTAGCAGGATCATGCAGCCGCGTTTTCAATTGCTTCAATACACTCTACCACACTCACCTTCTTTGACATTGCAGACATTAAAGCTTCATGAAGTTTTTGATTGTTTTTTAACAATGACCCCGCAAACAAAACCTGTGTTTTTTCATCCATAACATTTCTCATCACATAAAAAGATAGAATTGATCCTTGGTATACTACACAGGTAGAATAACAAGGCAATGAGACAGCATAGATGGATGACTTACCGCCCATCTGGTTAAATTCTGCTGTTCTGGTGACTTGAGCTGGGGTTTAGTTCTGTTCATAAATCTCTGGGATTATGGAAATAATGACATGAGATGCAGTTTAATGAAGTTGGCGTAAAATGAGTAATATATGTAATGAGGCTAAACAGGTCGGGGCAAAACACTTTCTGAACAGAATTTTATTTTAGTAATAATCTATTTTTTGAATAAACTAATTTAGGAACTTATATGCATTAAAATACACCTTGGGTGACTTTCGATGTATTTGACTCGTTTCTTTTAAGTTATATATTTATTTATTTTTTCCATTTTATCCGTTTGGCCGATAGTGATAAAAAAGTGACATGAATTGACCTATTCATAAGGAAATACCTGTAGAGTAAATAGGTCAGCGGATTGGCCGACCACTTTATCATACATTAGACCTTCTGCTGCTAGTCCTGCCATTGCCACAACCGCCAACCTGAGAGTAAAGTTTACCATAGACAAAGTAAGTACATATTTTCTTTCAAAAAATGTTTCCTGTTGAGCGAACATAAAAATTTGTGTATTTTCATCTTTTATTGTATAGATATATGAAACATGTTAACATATGATGAAAAGACATTATTGTCCCTGGGAGCCCTCACATTTTTGTAAGGGACTAAAAAATGATGATAAATTCTACATTCTCCAATTACCCCATAATTATTTAATTCACAATAAGAAGTTAAGAACATAACTGAATTAGTTAGTAGAGGAACTCAAATGTACCTGTCAAGTTCTTTTGAATCCAGTTGTCCACTGTATAAGAGTTTTTCCAGTTTTTCATCTATGAGATTAACATTCTCTTTTCCGATATCCAGAGAATACCCAAGAATCGGGAGACCTAGTAAGTAAGCAACTGCCATACAAGGGATAGAGAGTTATAAACCGGGTCACTACCAACACCTTCTTTCGTCATTTTTTAGATGTGTAGTACATTGGTATTATTATAGTATCATATTATTAGTTATTAATTATTAATATAATGATATAATTTATTAAAAAATTGGTTTAGAACATGCTAATTATACACAAAACGTAACTAGTGTAATTCCACTAATAACGGAGACTATAATAGAAGATGTTGCAATCTCCTATCTAACAAGGCCTATACGCCTAGACAATATAGGTAAAGTTAAAGTCCGATGAGAAAACTAGGATAGACTGAGCCACTCTCTAAAAAGTCCTTAACCCTAATGGGACGCGTCTAAGAGCACCTATCCTCAGATCATGTCATGTGACAGGCGCAAACATGGCTAATTATACAATAAACTAATACTGATGTGTAAAACTAAACGGGAAAACTTTGCATTGTTAAAACATGGTAAACTATATAGTAGGTTTGTAAGATCATTGTTCTTTTAAAATTTCCTTTTTTGTTACAAGTTAGCACTGATAGATCTGAGAAGAAATTACCCAAAAAATGGGCAGCTTCATGTCTGGCAATTCTATCCTGATAATCAGGGAAGAAGGTTGAGAATCCACCAATTGCAGCCTGAAGAAGCCTACATCATATGTGAGCCAATTAGATAAACCATAAATCCAAAACTGTTTATTAAAGTTGTCAAAATGGGTGAAGTGTGTAACAGGTCAAAACGGATAGAGGCGGAAACAAGTACTTTTGGTACAGACTGGAACATAATGGGTCGATTTGTTGGCCTGAAACACGTTTTGCCAAAAATCTTAGTTTATTTATTTATTTATAAGTAGTGTCATATGTGACAACTGTAATTATATTACTTCAATAACAATCTACATTTTATTAATAAAAAGGTGATTTAGGATGTTCTATGCATTAAACTAAGCTTGGGTGGCTTTCCACTCGTTTGACATGTTTAACCCATTCCTTTCAAATTCTTTTACCAATCTGACTCGTTAGTCGTTAGAGATAAAAAAGATAAGCAGAATTGGCCGTAAATGGGTAAACATGGCAACTCTTTCATCATCATTCTAGAACCCATATGCAAGACTTGGTAAGAGCTCTACATCATGATTATAGTTGTCAATTAAATATTACATACATGTTAAACTTACCCAGGTGAAATACTCCCTACAGCCAGAACTACCAAAGAAATGCTCCCAATCAAATATGGCACAAAGAAGCCCCAGTCCTACAGAATATTAACCACAGTTAAAATGTCAAAACTCTTCAATGTATTCAATCTACTAGCAACAAATAACTGACAGCATCATCACAATACATAATAGATTAAACTGAGATAATAAGTTCTATTTAACCACAGTAAAAAAATGTTCACTTTTTATAGATAGCACAATACACCAAATTTGTCAAAATAATTTGAGCTCACCCCAGGAAGCTGACCAGCAAGAACTCCCAAGAACCCTGTAGTTCCCACCACAGTGAAAAGAAAAGCTGCCTGCATCACTGTCATGAAATTAATTTCGTGAAACATAAGATCATATTATAACCACAAAAATATAATTAGCACCGATACCAGGCAAGAATCAACCATTGAATTATTGAACTAAAAATGTGGTACGAGCTCATGACAGCTTACATCATTTCTAACACTAGGTATTGCAAGGTTCTCAGCATTTTTCATCCCAAGAGTTGTCAACTCACGAAGAGATGTCTGTCGAAAAAACTTCAGATTATTAGAATAGAATAATCGTCCCAGTTGTATTGAAATATGTTAGGTTTATCATATATTTATGGGCTGATGTAGTAAAATAGAAATACATTTATCTCAATGTCATATTTTGGTCATAATGTGTGATTTTCGTGTGCATAATAGAGTTAGAAATGGACTCTATATACGGGGTATTGCGCATAGATATATTCTAGACTATGACAATTCCAACTAAATGCATTACTAGTCTAATATGCCCATGCAATAGAGTTTGATATTACACATAGATACTTTCTAGACTAATTACAGTTAAAGACATAACTTAGTAAAGGAGTTTCGCTTTGATCTTTTTTATTTCTGTGTCTCATGGGTCATTGTAGAGTTCATACAGAATGAGCAAAATGGTATATTTTCCTAAGTTTAAAGTCTAAAGTAAGACTAGTACATGGCAATTTTACGATTTTACGATACTAGGCCGTGTTAAAAAAAACTGACCGTTCGTCGTGAAAGATAAGGTTGAGAACTCCACTTTTTGGCCCAACCAGATTCAGAGAGTTGATTAAGTGCTTCTTTAACAGCCTCACTATCCTTCTGCAGAAAATTCAAACACAACTAGAACTATTCACAAGCAATATCAGGATGAATAAATACAATGGAATCATCCACTGCAATACAGGCATCCATAATCCATCCAAATTAGGGTTCTCAATTACTTTGAACTATAACCTCGTAAATTTGGGGATTCAGGTAGGATTCAGATAGGATTGAGACACGATTACAGAAATTACCATGATAACTGTACTGTCAAGACGAGATGAGTTCAAATCGGAAGGAAGAAATGATACCTTGGCAATGGCGGATTGGAGAGAGGTGAGGTCGACGTTGGGAGGTGCGGCTGAAGAAGATCTGATTCTCCAATTTCTAGAAGCGGAGTGTGTGGATCGAGCGAGAGAACCGAAGAGCGAAAGAGACATCGAAGACATGATGAGATGTGTGTGTGTGAGAGAGAGAGAGAGAGAGGGAAAGGGGTTTATAGTTTGTGGATAAGCTGATAAGGTTTGGCGGGAGGGCTTCAAAGAAACGTTGAGCCGTTACTGGGGTGTTGTTTTGGAGTGTTTTGGGAATTGGGATCAACATATAAATGAGAAATTAAGAGTAAGCTACGTGGTTTGTTTTAAGTTGTTATTTTTATCCAAAATTTCCAAATCTCTCCGGTTACACTATGGTTTTAGTATCTTGGTATTTTCATCCTATGTTAGCTGGTCATTGACTAACAAGTACTTACTTATATTTTGTGACACAAAGCAATTGAACCAGTAAATGAATCAATCTTAATTTATAGCAATCAAACGTCTAAACTATAGATCTCATACGAGATAACAACAAAATATAGTTCAATCCAAGATTCGTTTACAACTAGACACGAAAAAAGTACACAAACCCTAGCCCCCAGGGATGATCTTAAGAAGATTAGCCTTGCATCGTAGTGTTAATCATCGAATCCATCTTCAATTGCATCGTGGATTGAAAGAATTTATGATCTCGAGTGTTTTCTTCTTGTTCCAGAGCCTCTACACTCGTCTTAACAGCTGTCAAAAGTCCTCAAGTCGTAACCTAAAGGTTCTTTAAATACTGGATTCGAAAACCCTAAAATTTGGTTTGGGCCAAACGATGCCCTAACGGTTTGTTATGTTGAAAGGAGTCGATTTGGCCTTCAATTGTGAATTCTCCTCCAATTCGTTTGTTGCAAGCCTTATGATTATACCATCATAACTTCGTCGTTCCTTTATGATTGCCTCATCATTATATCAACATTGCATCATCATCATTCCATCATTATTAGATAATGATTACATCATGATTTCATATTTTGAAGTCAAACTCAATTCCCGTAATCTAACAAGTGAGTATTTCTTTTGTCATATGTCATTCTAAGGTTTACTATTAGGCTCTTTTTTCCCACAAAAATCTCTTAGGACCATTTATATTCTTCTATCTATTAATTAAATAATTAGATAATTATTAATTTAATTATAATAAAAGAAAAACTCTTTTATCCACCATACTCCCTTCCATCTATTAAGTAAATTAATTTTTAATCAAATCTTATCTTACTATTAGCTTCAATAATTTTTTATCTGTTCTTGCTCATTGCATATGTCGTTATTCTTTTGATGTTTTGATGTTTAATCTTTCGATAATTGACAATCAAAAGGAGCATGTTCATACATTTTATTATATTTCTTATTTAACATAGACTTATGCTAAAGGCTAAAGCTTTTGCAACCTATTATCCGAAACCTGAGTTAACAATTGAAAATCCATGAATAAAGAGTAAACAAAATTTGAGATATAGCTACTCTATCAAGAACTTATTACAAATAGTATATAAGAAGAATGTATGCTTAAAATGGTAAATGATTGATGATTTTTTATTGGACACTAAAACAAGTGATCCGTAACGTCTTCGTCAAATCCAATATGCACCATTTCCGTGTGTGTAGACGTTTGGATAAAAATAATGTTATGCATCAATTAATTGTGGTGTCGTGGTGGTTGTTTCATAAGTTATGGTTAAACTTATGGTGTTTTTAGTTCTCTTTTTAAAAAAAAAAAAAATCTTAAAGATTTATGCACCATAGTCTAGGCATTTCCAACCTCACTAACTAATATACAACAAGCTTGCTAAGGATTTATGCAATGTGGATTCTTTGGTAATAGAAAAGATGTGAAAATAATACATATTAAAAGATCGTTTGATATTGTTAGTAAAACAAACAATAACTAACCATTAGCATTTCATTTATACATGCAAAGATTTAATGACAACAATGTAAATCACGGTTTGCCAAAACTCAATATTGGGAGAAGTAGAAGGATTCAGAGTGATTATCAAAAAGACGATAATCAACAAATTGGCGTAAAGAATTTATAGTGCAAAACATGTGGAACATTGTTGTAATGTATTTTATAAAGGATTTTTTAATGCATTTGATACATGATATTCTAACTCATGACTACAAGTGTATTACATTTTTGCATGTATTGCATTTGAAGTATTTTGGTGGGACAATATTTGTTTTTACACATGTATAAATATCTGTCGCATTATTCAGAATTAAAATGATAATGGTAGTGGAATTATTAATCTCAAATGTTGTATAAGTATTTGGAGATTATTGAATTATAAGTGTAACTTTCACATTTTTATTATTATATGTAATTTCTGTTATATATTTAATTTGTTTATGCTTATTTATGTTTCCCGTATGACATACGAGTTACAAACCTAGTTTGTAATATGCTCCTATTCCAACATTAATCATTTCATTTAATTTATATAGCATGTTCATTAATTTTACAATGAAGATCACATAATAGTTTATAAAAATAATTACGACGTTCGATTTGTTTATTGGCTCGTGTTCAACTTAATAATAACAAATTAATCTCATTTACACCATAACATACTAATTATAAAAACCAATTAAATCAATATATCTTATGCTCTCATTGGTTCTTTTAAAAGACAATTAGTATGAAATACAGTGTGTCTAGACACCACCCATCAAACCACACTGAGTAACTTATTTTCTCTTAGGCCCTTAATCAAGGCGTTCGGTTTGATTTTGAACAATCTACATAATTTATCCGGCCTGTCTTCGGGTTTGAATGTTTTACCTTTCAAGAATCTCTTAATCTCAAGCCATTTAGGTTACATGTGACTGTTATATAGAAATTTGGATATCCAAACCATTTACAAAGAGAAATGACATCTAAATAGTTTCACATCATATAACGTGCACCACCTGTATATGAAGAACGCGGTAGGACATGTTATCCAACATTAGAAAGTTGAGTATTCCCTTGGGTTTGAGCATTAATCAGGTATTCAGGTTTACATAACTTTCACATCTGTTTGCTTGTTACGAATGATTTATAGTCTCTCGGGTTCAACCACGGTGTAAGCATTAACTAGGAATTGTTGAAGAAGCCTTCTCGCGTTTAGAATCAATGAGAACTCATCAACCTGAATATGTAAGGAGCCTTGCCTTTATTAATGGTCGAGTTAATTTTTTCTCTCATTGAAGTAAATAAGAACATTGAATTGTAACGACGAATTTGCTTGATAAATAGCTTGCCTTTAGAATTCAAGCAATGAAAAAGATTTTGATAATTTGTATTTGCTTGTTTGAAAGCCAGAAGCTCACCCAGGGCCGGTCCTGGGCAAGGACATGGTGGGCGACTGCCAGTGATCCAGGGCCCATTTTTTTTCGTTCTTGGAATTATTAATTTTTTATATGAAAATATCTTATATGTATGTTAGATATAATTTGAGAAAAATTTAGGAACAAGATGTGATCTGGCGCACTGCTCGTGGCCTTGTTGCAACCACTTTGTTACTTCTAAACTCGAGGTCACGGGTTTAAAGCGGTACAGGTTCTATTCTTCTCTCTTGATTGCGTTCCAAATTTGTAGAATTAAATTTTAGAGATTAATTAATTATTCGTGGTTAGAAGCTATGTTTTTTTTAGAGGCTAAATTACACACCAATTTACACCACTCTGAAATTTTAAATTTTGGTCTCCATCAAAGATGACATTATCCCTTACCACTAGGCTACAACCTATTATTGAATAATGATAAGTATTTTTGATCAATCAATAATGAGTACATGAGGCCATATATATAGATCTATAAAATACAATAAGTACCCTTCTACAATAGTCAACATTACTAATATATCTATAACTAATACGCCCCCGAAGTTCGAGCAGGAGGAGGACGAACGCTCAAACTGTCCTTAAATGTCTGAAACAAGGGACGTGGAAGACCTTTAGTGAAGATATCGGCATACTGGTACTCTGAATGAACGTGTGAACGTGAATATAGCCAACTTGAACCTTCTCTCGAACAAAACGAATATCAATCTCAATGTGCTTGGTACGTTGATGTTGTACCGGATTACTAGAGAGGTAGACGACATACACATTATCACAATAAACAATGGTGGCGGAGCAAAGAGGAACAGCTACCGCATTAGCTACAACTCTGTATTCTACCTCTGCACTAGATCTGGAAGCTGTCGTCTGCCGCTTGGAGGACCATGAAAAAAGTTTATCCCCCATAAAAACACAATATCCAGATTTGGATCGTCTAGAGTCCGGACACCCGCCCCAACGGCGTCCGAGTAAGCGGTAAGAGATGTGTCTCTCGCTACTGTTAATCGAATACCGTGATCCAGAGTACCCTGCAGGTAGCGTAAAATACGCTTCATAAGATGAAAGTGTGGCTCCCGAGGGGCATGCATAAATAAACAAACCTGTTGAACAACATATGAAATGTATGGACGAGTAAATGTGAGGTATTGTAACGCACCCGCGAGACTCCGGTATAAAGTTCCACCGGCTAGTAATGGTCCATCATCTGCACTCAACTTAGAATTCGTGTCAATCGGCGTGGCACAAGGTTTACACAAACTCATAGAGCTCGTTGTATAATGTCTTTGGCATACTGAGACTGCTGCAAAAATAAGCCAGACGAGTCACGTGTGACTGTAATACCGAGAAAATGATGTAAGTCGCCCAAATCTGTCATAGCAAATTCCCGGGATAGAGTAGTAATCAGCTGTCTGAGAAAAATTGGATCTGAAGCTGTCAGAACAATATAATTCACATATAATAATAGGTAAGCAGTGTGTGCGCCATGGCGATACACGAACAAAGATGAATCACAAACACTGCTCTTAAATCCGTGGGTCAAGAGGAAACTGACGAACCGCTGGTACTTGATGCGTAAAATTTGTGTACTATGAAAATCAGGTCAAGCTTTAAAATGGTAAATAACAAGTGACCAAACTACACACCAGGGCAGTGAACCCGTCGTATGCAGTATAGTATTGGTAAGAACCGAATATCAATCCGTGGACGCTCAACAGTCTCCTGGTACCGAATCGTTGCTAATATTTAACCGATGAAAATGAAATGGCGAAATAAAACTGAAAACTAAGCTAAATAACCAAAATCGACAAAAACAGCTATAATTGGATAAAATGATGGAAAATCAGAAAAATGAATGCATCACCTAGACTCGACTCCTCTAGACTCGTTCAGACCCTCGGATGACTAATACCTGAACACTATCGTCTAATGTGGAAAAACGGACCACCTAGGACTATAGACACATCCCGAATAATCCGGAAATCCTAAATGAAGCACGGATAGCAAAACTGTGAAAACTGCCTAAGTGACTAGCTACTTCGGTCAAAGTAAACTAATCTTACATGAAATAAGAAACTACACGAGATGTCTCTTTATATAACACCTAAATCACACAATGATGATGATTCAAAACACTTATGACCTAGAAACCGCTAAACACGAATAAATAGGTTTGAGTCTTACGTTCACAAGCAAACTATCATATTAAACATTGCAAAGCTAGCTCCTAGTCTATGAAACAATTCGGTCAAACCTATCTCATAGAGAAGCACACTAAATCAGCCCCAAGTCATCAATGAATCATCAAGAAGGAGGTCTCCTATCAAGCATCAAACGTTTGACCAATAAAAGTCAACCGTTTAACAATAAATAAATCAACACATACTAGTAGTTCTACTAAATATGGCAATTAATCCACATGATCCATCATTAACCAAAACCAAATCAGCATACAAAATCATCATAAATAATTCCAAATCATCATCCAAGCAATTTTCACATATTCATAGTAAAAAGTCACTCAAACGAGTCAAACGGGTCTAAAATTGTCTCATCAAGGTGATACAATATGAGTTTAGCCAAGGAACATGATAATAAGCAATAAACAAGCAATCTTGGAATCTCTCATGATAAAAATAACAAGATAAAGAGATGGAGAGCAAAACCGAATTTAAAAATGAGATCCGTAGAGGCTTAGATCTTCAAATCTTGCATCCAAAAGCTCTAATCTTGATCCTTGATCTCCTCTCCTTGTTCCAGATCTATTTTGGGGTTTATTAGGTTTTTTCTGTCGGAGAGGATACAAAAAACGGTGCCTCCAACCATTAAATACGCTGAAAAAACGAGCTGATGCATTGTCAGGTCGCTGGGCCTGATTCTGGGCCAGGCGGAAGAGGATAAAAAAACTCGAATCAGAATATAAACAAAAACTCAGCTGCTGGCCTGGTGGCAAGGCATCTCGCTGGAGAACCTAAAGGTCTTTCTTTTTTTTCGCTGGGTTGCTGGTGGGCTTTCTTCACTGCTGGGCCAGGCAGCTACACAAAGAAGGACTGGGCCGCTGCTGGATTTCTTTCTGCTGTTGGGCTGGGCGGACAAATGGAGAACCTGGGCCACTGGCTGCTGATCTGCTATTCTTATTATTATTTTTTCTTTAATCCTCAATAACTTTCTCATCCGGACTCCGATTCCGCTTCCGTTTTTTTCAGTTTTCCTTTAAACTCATCACGAACACACCAACCATCTAAAAATCACATTTAAACACACCAATAAATATCACATTCTAATAATCTCATTAAAAACCCAATTTATATGTAAAAATTATATATTTCTCAAATATTAATTAAAAACCCAATCAAAACTCAATGATTCAAATATTAAACAATTAAGCACCAATTTTAATAATTTAATTTAAAAACTTATTTAAATGCGGGATTTTTATTTATTTATTTTATGCGTTAGATGCTACGCATCAGTACTAGGCCCCAATGAGCCTGTTTGAGGCCATAAAGTGATCGCTTGAGGCGACAAACATAATAGGGAGCAGACTGATCAACAAAACTTGGAGGCTGCTGCATAAAAATTATCTAGACACCGCCAAAGATAAGACAGTGCAGATGGTCGCCGGTTTTACAACCGGGCTAGAGGTCTCCATGCAATCAATCCCAACGGTCTGGGATTTACCGTTTGCCACTAATCGTGCCTTGTAGCGCTTTAACGAACCATCAGATATGAACTTATGCCTGAACAACCAAATGCACCGAATAACTGGATGTCCCTGTGGTCTAGGTACCAACTCCTATGTGTCATTATCCTGCAAAGCTTTAAATTCATTGTTCATGGCTTGTCGCCAATTAGGGTCATTTAATGCTTTAATATATGAGGTTGGGACGGGGGATAAATCAGTAGTCAAGGGGTGAACGTTTTGGGGATGATGTGGGATGGGAGATGGAGCAACGGGCGAATATGACTGAGGTGTCAAGGAAGACATGTGGGCTGACGGAGGGGTTTGGGCTAGTGGGGTGTGTGTTAGGTGATGATGGGTTGGCGGGGGTAAGGGGTTTAGGAATGTGGGTTGGCGGAGGAGGTGGAGCGGCGAAGGGGGCTGGATCGGTAGGCATAGGCAGGTTAGAATGGACGGAAGTAACGGGAGAAGGTGTGTGATTGGTTTCGAAAAAAAGGAATACACCTTCGTCGAAGACGACGTGTCGAGAAATATGTACCCCGACCAGTAGAAGGATCAAAACACCGGTACCCACGGAAGTTGGCTGGGTAGTCAAGAAAGAAACACCGAACTGAACGTGGGTGAAACTTATGAGGTTGAGTGGCCGAAAGGTTGGGATAACAAGCACACCCAACCGCACATAGGTGATCTTATGTTGGGTGACGATGATAAAGGATGAAGGTGGGAGTGTTGAAATTGAGTCTTTGGTAGGAAGGATATTGTGAAGGTAGGTCGCAGTATGGAGAGCTTCAACCTAAAATGGAGGTGGAAGATGAGCTTGCGTAAGAAGAGTTCAGATGATGTCGTTAAGGCGACAAATCATCCGTTCAGCCTTGCCGTTTTGCTGAGATGTTTGCGGGCATGAAAAACGAAACACGAGGTCGTGATCATTAGCAAAATTTTGAAAATCATGATTATCAAATTCACCGCCCAAGTCACACTGGAAAGATTTGATGGATATATTAAATTGGGTTTGAATGAGTTTATGGAATTTTGTGAATGTGGGAAATGTTTCAGATTTAAATATTGAGGGGGTAAACCCACACGTGATTGGTAAAATTATCTACTAAAACCATGTGATATTTATAACCGATTTTGCTCAAAATGGGAGATGTCCAGAGATCACAATATATCATATCAAACGGTGAAAAAGTAACGGATACAAAATCATAAAATGGAAGTCGTTTACTATTAGATAATTGACATGAATTGCAAACATCTTAAGATTTGTCTTTATTACAAGATATAAATTTTCGACTAGACAAAAAATCTAAAACGTGGGAGCCCGGGTGACCAAGACGATTGTGCCAAAGATGTGGAGAGTGAGCAGTCAATCAAGCAAAAACATTACTCAATGGAGGTGTGAAAGGATAAAGGTCGCCCGAGCTATTGTGGCGAGAAAGGAGCCTGCCAGTTTTGAGATCCTTTAAAGAGAACCCAAGTGGCTTAAATTCAATTGCAACTTGGTTGTCACGAGAAAATTGACGAACGATCAGGGGCTAAAGGACATTATTTAATTTATAGGTTTGGTTTGGGAGGTAAGGTAAAGCATTACCCGATCCCTTAATCGGCAACATATTGTCATTCACAACAAATATATTGCTAATTTCAGATTTTGACAACGGGGTTTGGAATATACCTGGGTTGGCAGCAAGATGAGTAGACGCGCCTGTGTCCATATACCATGCCTGAGTCGGTTGATAATATCCGTAGACCATGTCCGCCATAACACGAGAAAGGGTGTGCGTAGAGAATGCCAATCTTCTCACTTCCAATATCGATGATCAGAAAAACACAAAAAAATATATAGATAACATATTGAACGAATCCTGAATCGTATGAATAATAAACATGACAAATATTTAAATGTTACCTCATATCGCATCAACCATAGTCATGTTGTAGGATTCCATCTTGTCACCTGGTCGAGTTCCCGTTTAGGGTGTACGATTAGGATGACTAAGATGGGGAGACCCACGAACTTAGAGAGATAGAGAGAATCTCGAAAATTAGAGAGGGAGGTTAAGTGTTAACTCTCTGTCTATGATCTCTATTTATACACCCAAGGGGAAATCCTAATTATCTAATAAGGGCAATTATGTCAATCGAATAAATGCCTAAGTAAGGTAATAAGATTAATATTTAATTAAGATAAATGATTATAATGACCATTTAATATTAAAGAATATATACGAAATATATATATATATATATATATATATATATATATATATATATATATATTCTAACATAACCAATTGAACAAAATTGGTTGTCGTAATGGTCTTCCACTTGCACTTCAGTTCACGGTATTAGATATATATTATAGTTATGTTAAGTTGATTATATTAGAGGGTCTATTATGTAACTTATTACCTATATATTATTTCCCTGTAATCTGTTTTCAATCAATATAATTACAACACACAATTACGTGGTTCAACTTGGTATCACAGCCAGGAACCCTAGCCGCCACCCCTCCACCGTAAACCACCATCTCCGCCGCCCTTTTTTTTTCCGATGGTGCAGATTCAAGCCTTCTCTACACAGGAAAAGACATCTCACAATTCCCACAAATTCGCCTTTACCCTATCCCCAACCAATTACGGATATTGGAAAACAATGATCCACCCGTTCTTGGTCACCGACAACATGTTTGGTTACATTGATGGGACGATCCCATGCCCTTCTAAGACAAGAACTGTCCCTGGTACTCCAGCAACGGATTCCGCCCCTGCCATAGTCAAAACATCCGTCCCAGATCCCAGTTATGCGATGTGGGTGGCCAATGATGCCCACGTCCGCATGGTCCTCATCTCTACTGTTTCAGAAGCCTCCTTTCATCACGTTCAGGGTGAAACCTCCCGTGATTTATGGCTAGCCCTTGAACGTGCGTATGCACCACACACTCAATCCAAGGAATATACTCTCAAGACAAAGCTGTTAAAACTTGCGATGAAGGGTGATGAAACTACCACCGCTTATCTTGCTCGTGCTCAGGAGTATGCTACCGATCTCTCCAACATCGGAGAAGCCATGAAAGAAAAATATTTTTTCATGCTCGTGATATCAGGCCTCCGTGAAGAATATAATGGACTCAATCAAATATTTTGGGTCGTCAAACTCCAATTGCCTTCAACGAACTATAGGGGCTGCTGTCTGATCATGACTACATGATCACTAAAACCGTTGCCACCCCTAGCCCGTCCGCTTTCACAGCAACAACCTCCACCCGTAGCCGAACTTTCACCCTCCCCTTCTCTACAAACCATCCAGCAACTTGCCTCCCAGTTCGGTTATCAGCTAACACCGGCTACTTCCTCTAATGCCTTCTATGGCGCACGCAACAATCGTGGGGGTTACAGCAGTGGTCCACCAAACAATCGTGGAAATAGTCGTGGACGAAACAACAATGCGCGTGTCAACAACAACAATACCCGAAGCCCTTTTGACTGGGCCACTACTACAAATGCGGTCCATGGTACATGTCCTCGATGTGGGATCAGACATCTTCCTTCCAATTGTCCCAACCGTGATCCTGCCACAATCAGGAACCACCCCACTGCCCACTTTGCTGACACGCGCTCCACTACTTCACAATCTTGGTTTCCGGATACAGGTGCAAATAACCATGTCACACCTGATTTGTCAAGCTTAGGATCCTCAGAGGCTTACTATGGTGACGATGCTCTTCATGTTGATAACGGTAAAGGTTTGCCCATTCTACACATTGACTCTCGAAATTTCTATTCACCTCACAAATTTTTTTTCCTTAAACAACATTCTTTACGTTCCACAAATCAAACACAACTTAGTTTCTGTTCAAAAATTCTGCCTTGATAACAATGTGTTCTTTGAATTTCACCCTTTTTTCTTTTGTGTGAAGGACATGTCTACACGCACTACCCTACTCACGGGTCCGAGTAAAGATGGCCTATACTCTCTCGTTCTTCCACAACTGAGACCTGTTTCCAAGACTGCTTTTTCTGCCACGCGTGCTTCTACTACTGTTTGGCATCAACGTTTAGGACACCCTCATGATCGTCTTTTACGTACTATGTTGAATAAATATTTGCTTCCTGTTTCTGTTAAACATTTTGATTCCATGTGTGCTTCTTGTCAGTTGGGAAAGTCTTCTAAACTTACAGTACTGAATTCTTCTTTTCGTTGTAATAATATTCTGGTTTTGCTATTTTGTGATGTTTGGGGTCCTGCTCCAGTTTTATCCATGGATGGTCACCGTTATTTTTTATTATGCGTTGATCATTTTACAAAATATATGTGGTTCTTCCCAATTAAATAGAAATCTGATGTCCTTCCCATTTTCCAACAATTTGTCACCATGGTTGAACGCCAATTTCAAAGAAAAATAAAAAATGTTCAAACAGATTGGGGTGGAGAATTTCGCAGTCTATCCACCTTTCTTACATCTCTCAGTATCGTTCATCGGCGCTCGTGCCCACACACTAGTGAACAAAACGGTACCATTGAGCGACGACACCGACATGTCGTTGAAACAGGTCTCACATTCCTTGCGCAGTCATCCATTCCGCAACGGTTCTGGCACTTCGCTTTTGACACGGCCACTTATCTGATTAAACGCATGCCTTCCCGGTCTCATTCCAACACATCTCCATTTGAAACCGGTTACAAGTGGACCCCAGACTAGTAATTCTTACGCATCTTCGGGTGCCAATGTTTCCCGTACCTTCGTCCGTACACTCCTCACAAAATGGACTTCAAATCCATCCCTTGTGTTTTCCTCGGATATAGCTCGTCTCACCATGGATACCGGTGTCTCGATCCGACAACTGACCGCATCTATATCGCCCGCCATGTTCGATTCAATGAATCCACCTACCCGTTCCTCCCCGAATAACCTCCATCATCATCCCATACACAAACTGATCCATACACCACTTTTATGCCCTCCTCACCCGCTGAAAACACCTTTCCTACGTTCCCCACCCCTCCTCCGGTTCAAACACCGGATCCTGACCCACAATCGCCCCTCCAACAATCTCCAACATCCTTCTCATCTTCTTCTACCTCCACAACTTCTAATACCCCTCCCACAACAACTTCCCCAAACTCTCCTTTAACATCACCTTCATCCACACCTACAGCCCCCCCTCCACCGCCTCCACCTCCACCCCCTCCCCCACCCCGCCCTTGACCAGCCAATCTGCGACCGCAACCAAAACAACCGGTTCCGTTTGATCCGTCTGCCTTTCATGCTCAATCCTCCTCAACTACTTTCGCCGAACCAAAACAGCCTCCTCCCCACCCTCCTCCAACAACCGAACGGACCACCTTTACCGCGACCAACAAACACATTTAATGGCGTCAAGCCATGGCCGAAGAGTATTCCACACTTGTCAAAAATGGCACATGGTCACTTGTTCAACCTGTTTCTGGTACTAACGTTGTTGATTGTAAGTGGATTTACAGGATGAATCAAGACAAACATGGAGCCCCGTCTCGGTACAAAGCAAGACTCGTAGCAAAAGGTTTTACTCAGAAACCCGGAATTGATTATCATGAGACCTTCAGTCCTGTGGTTAATGCCACCACTATCCGGGTTGTTCTATCTCTCGCAGTCACTCACAACTGGTCCTTAAGGCAACTAGATGTCAAAAATGCCTTCCTACATGGGGATCTTGAGGAAACAATCTACCTCAAACAGCCACAGGGCTTCATTGATCCAGATAGACCCAATTACGTTTGCAAGCTTCACAAGTCCCTATATGGCCTCAAATAGGCTCCTCGTGCCTGGTTTTTTCGTCTGTCTTTGGCCCTTCAACGGCTTGGTTTTTACGGCTCCAAAACGGACCCGTCATTGTTTATCTACAACCGTCGGGGTACACTTATCTACTTTCTGGTATATGTTGATGACATAATTGTAACTGGCAACAACTCACAGGCAATCAACGAAGTTGTCTCACATCTTGGGGCTTAACTGGCTTTAAAAGATTTGGGTGCCTTAGACTATTTCTTGGGGTTAGAGATAGTGCGAAAAGGTAAAGATATTATTCTCTCACAGAAAAACTACATTATGGAGTTATTAGACCGGGCGGGTTTGTTCAATGCGAAACCGACTCCCTCACCGATGAGCACTTCCACTGTTCTTCACATTCAGGGCAGTGCTCTCTTCTCGGATCCCGTCTGGTATCGCCAACTGGTAGGGGCACTACAGTATGTTACACTTTCGCGACCTGCCATTACTTTTGCAGTTAACCGAGTTTGCCAGTTCATGCATGTTCCTACTGATAATCATTGGGTTGCGGTTAAACGGACACTCCGCTATCTTCATGGCACTTCCAATCATGGTCTTTTACTTCGACACGATTTCGGGTCCAGTCTTTATGCCTTCACTGATACATGTTGGATGGATATCCAGGCCTTTTCGGATGCAGATTGGGCCGGCTATCCAGTTGACAGACGTTCCACGGGTGGCTTTGCAGTTTATCTTGGTGCTAATCTTGTTTTTTGGGCTGCTCGCAAGCAACGCACCGTCTCTCGATCGTCAACTGAATCTGAGTACAAAGTGCTTGCGGACACTGTCACTGAACTGACGTGGCTTGAGGCTCTTTTACGTGAACTTGGGGTGGTTCCCAGAGTGGCTCCCACTCTGTGGTGTGATAACTTAGGGGCAACCTATCTCTCCGCTAATCCTATGTTTCACGCATGCACGAAACACGTGGAGCTTGACTTTCATTTTGTCCGGGAGAAGGTTGCCCAGGGGAGACTACGTGTTCAGTTCATCTCAACTCATGATCAGATTGCAGAAATTTTTACCAATCCACTGGCTACAGACAGATTCACGTTTTTACGGTCCAAGCTGCAGGTCGTCACCCGGCCTCAGCTTACGGGGGAATATTAGACATATATTATAGTTATGTTAAGTTGATTATATTAGAGGGTCTATTATGTAACTTATCACCTATATATTATTTCCCTGTAATCTGTTTTCAATCAATACAATTACAACACACAATTACATGGTTCAACTCACGACAAGAAGAGAAAAAGAAAACAAATCTTCCACTTTAGAATAAGTGGGATCCAAGTGTGATCAAATATCACAATAACTAGACAACTTTAAAACTCAAATTGCATTAGACGTTTGGTATGGCCGTAGCCGGCGAAGTAGGAAAGGAAGTCGACAAAGTAGGAAAGGAAGTCGACGACTAGAAAAGAAAAAAAAACATTAGGGTGTAGGAACTTTGAGGTTGTGATACCATATTGAAGTGTCCGAGATCCGATTACTACGTTAATACTTTTTAAAGTGTTAAAGTGTCTTTGAATTTAAGTTTTAAATTTAGGCTTTTATTAGTCTATGAAAAAACTCAAACTTAAGACCAGATTGGTTGTAAAGACACTTAACAAGCTCACATGTCAAAGTTATTTTTGTTTTAAATCTTTATATTTAGATTTAAGTACTAGTATTTTTTTTTCTTAATGCGTATTATTTTCATTATTATATATATATACATTAATAATTGGTGGTCATAGACTCAAAATCACTATTCATATCCCACCTATAGGAACATGACACGTGTCATGTTCCACCACTAATAATATGACACATGTCATGTTCAACACATAAGTCACTATTCATTTTTAGGCCACTAATTTTATGACACGTGGCCACGTGTTAGGCCATGTGGTGACACGTAGACACGTGTTAGGCCACGTGTCATATGTAGGCCAATGCTTTTGCGACACGTGGTCATGTGTTAGGCCGCACATGATGACATGTGGCCACGTGTTAGGCCATGTGTCATATCTAGGCCAATGTTTTTGCGACACGTGGTCACATGTTAGGCCAAGTGTTATGTACATGTGATTTTTTCTCAGACTCAAGCGCAAGTGGTCAACTTTTAGACCACTTTTAGAGTTTTTGACTTTGGTCACGGCGTTTTGAAAAATGAATGTTAGACCATGTTTTTCAGGCTTAAGCGCAGGTGATCAACTTTTAAATCACTTTTAGAGTTTTTGACTTTGGCCACGACGTTTCGGAAATGGGTGGCCCGCCGCGAAGCGTGGGCGGGTCACCATCTTGTTTGAAACAAAAACGATATAACATAAATTTTCTAACATTTATACTTTTCTGTTTTAGTATTAACATACCATTTCTAAACTTTTAATTTAATATGTAAATATTATATAATACTTTTAAAAAATTTATATTATAAAAATTTTATAATATTTATGACGTCATCCGGTTCTTAAATCCAGTTCTGAAAACATTAGATGCGAGGATACATTCACAATTTGTTTAACTATTTAAAATAGGGAAAATGGATTTTAGTAATACAAGTTTTACCTTATTGGCGGATAATAATACGAGTTTTGAATTTTCCTTACAATAATACGAGTTTTGTGGGTATTGGATTATATTGAGACACCGTTCTTTTTTTACTAACGGTGTTAGTCTGTTTCCTACGTGACAGGTGCCACGTAGGAGAAAAACAGTCCACATCAGGTGCCTCGTAGGCAACAGACTAACACCGTTAGTAAAAAACTAACGGTGTATCATTAGAATCCAATACCCACAAAACTCGTATTATTGTGGGGAAATTTCAAAACTCGTATTATTATCCGCCAATAAGGTAAAACTTGTATTATTAAAATCCATTTTTCCTTTAAAATAAAACATTTTGCTACAATACTTTAGTTTTACTTATTGTTATAATTACAACTATCGTCATATTATTTACTTTTTATATAAGAATTATTGATTTTATATGTTAGGGGCCCAATTTTCTATTCACTCTGGGCCCTAATTTTTTTTTGGATTCTTGAGGCTGGCCTTGGCTCCACCTTTCCATAACTACATCACATGAATAATTTGTTTTACTTTGAGTTTTGTTCCCTCTGATGGCTTCATTCTTCCATAATTTTGCATTGCATGTTCCACAAATAACACTCCGATCACCATGATCTAAGTAATATGTTCAATTGGTTGATGGTAAAAGGTAAGTATGTGAGTAGTTGTTGAGCTGCATATGTGTATGCTTGTAATTATTGAAGATATTGGTTGTAGGAAAACCGTTCGTAAATTTAAATAAAATAAATACTTTTATTTAGTACGATTACAACAAAAGAAATAAACATATTACCCCATATATACAAAATGCAACCCATGGTACCACTTTTAAAACATAATGTACAACCCCACAATGCACATAATGTACTGCCTTTTATGCATAATTTACAACTCCTAAAGCATGGAAATTGTATTACACTATTTTAGCAACAGTTGCCTTCTACAGTTCTTGGGCTCGCGGGTCATGGACTATCCGGATGAAAGCAGAAACGGGTCAGGATAGGTTGACGGTTGATTGTGGCCCACATCAACGTCCTTTTTCTTCTCTTTTGGGCCCACCCTACGGTTCCTTTTCCTTCCTTCACCTTTGAACCGGATTTTCAGCGCTTCACCCACTCCCTTCTGCGTCGCCTTGCCTTACCCACCTCACTCTTCTCAGTCAATTGTACCCGGAATTCCCGCATACGTTCCCTCTCTGATCAATGGTAAGGGCGAAGAGTCAATTTTACTGATTGAATAGTATTGATTGAATACTCTTTGCTCCACTGTAGATGCGTGGGCCTTTGCTTCCATTGTGGCTACATATATGCTGGGTTGCTTCACAGAAATCCTTCACGCCATTCCATCTGTTTCATAGTCAGGTTAATTTTACAACACCTTCATCCAAGTTATTTTTTCTGATGCAGATTAATATTAATATTAGGTCATTCTTAGAGGGCTGATTTACATCTTTAAGGGCGTATTCTTTTCAAGGTTATCTTGATTTTGATGTTTTGTGATAACTATTTTTTGTTTCTTTGTTGCAGGGTATTGCTGTAGCTTTCGTGCTACTGATTTAAGTGTTTAGGTAATATCCCCTTTCTTCTTGATTTGCTTTGGTTTAACTTAAATTCATTGATATGTGCATTATGGTTTGGCAAACGACTTCTTCTACATTTGTTCTACATTTGATTATAATTATTGACATCTTAATCTTCCAATGGAAGTAGGTGATTTTATCAAAACATAACATAATGAGGGTTAAAATTTGGGGCAAACAACTACAGTAGGCTGAGGGGGTTTTGTGCTTAGAATTATTTTTATCTTTTGGGTCAAACTTATATATATATATATATATATTGTGTGTGTGTGTGTGTGTGTGTGTGTGTGTTAGTTTTTTAATGCGGGATCTAATTTTCTAGGTGTAAACAATTAGATGAAAATAAACTAGCACATTAACAATTTTTACATATTTTTCTTGGTGAATTTTGTTATACATGTTCACTTAATAATTTTTATGTATATATATATGTGAAATCAAATCAACAATTTATAAATGATGCTTTCAAAGCACACCATCAGTTTTAATATTGTTTTGTCAAGTTACAGATGACATGGTTAGTTTACTTGGTTAATAGTTAACAACTCCTGAAAGCATATAAATTTGAATGAAATGGTTTCATCTGATGACATATGTTATCTACTTACTCCATGTTATGTTGAGAATATCCAAACACCATTTCATGATTAGTGTTTCCTGATTTGTTTACCGTCACCAGCTGTAGATCTACATTTTCCTATCGACGGGTTCTATATGTTAGTCTTCAAATTACCAATACAAGCAAGATTTTTTACTCATTTTAGTTAGCAAGTTTCAGTCGTTCATTGACTACCTCTTATTGCATAGATTATGCATGGACTTAGATTTAGTGGTTCAGATTTAGGGATTCATTATATTCTCATCTTTCTTGCTCTTTTGTTTGTGGCCAGTTTATTTGTTTCTGGACAGTTTTGTTCTAAGTGTTGGGCTATACTTTATGAGGCATGAACATTAGATTGAGCTTATTTGTTTTGGGCTTAGTATGTTTACGGTTTGGGCTTGTTGGGCTTATGGGTTTACGATTTCTACTAGGGCTTTTGTAGGACTTGTATAAATACCCAAGTGTTTATGATTAATGACAAGTTTGCTGATTACGATTTCTGTGTTCTTCTCATATTTACGATCGCAAACCCGATTATACAAGAAGATTGATTTTTCTTCATTCAAGACTTGATTGTGTTGCTTGTTCTTCATCTTAAATCTTGTCTTTTTTACCATCTTCTTCTCGAATCACTCACAAACAAGGTTTCCGCACTTGTTTGTGTTTACGATATCGTGCTTGGTTGTTGTTTCTGGACCAACAATTGGTATCAGAGCTAAGAATCACCTGATTCGAGGTTCCACGATATTGGATTCGAGTGTTTAGCTGGAAAAGGTGTTGGCTTGTGTTAGTTTTTGGAGTTCACGATCAGTTATGGGCTGCTTGTGAAGTTTACGGTTGGTGTTCTTGGTGTTTACGATCATTTCTGGGCTGGTTTTGAAGATTGTGATCGATGTTATTCATCAAAAGGGTGTTTACGACTTCAAGACTGCATTCTTAAGGGTTTACGATCACGATTACGAGTTTGTACGGTGTTTACGACTTCAAGATACAATTTTTGAGCGTTTACGATCGAGATTACGATCCGGAGTTGTTTACGAACTAAGTTTACGATCCAGCTGTCTGATTCAATCGTAAATGAGTGTTTACGGTCGGAAACTTCTTATTTTTTTTTTGGGACAATTAGTTTTAAGTCTTCCTAAGCTTTCGTCATGGATTTTGAACCGAGCATGTACCAAAAACTGGACTTTGAAATTGGATCGACTACCCGTCCTCCGAGACTAACATCTGCTGATAACTTCCTTGAATGGAAATACAAATTTCAGAACCATTTGAAAAGTGTTGATCTGAGACTTTGGAGATCTGTTGTTAATGGACCATTTATTCCTACTCACACTGAAGCAGGAAAGGTTGGAGTGGTAAAGACTGAAGCAGAATACTCGGTTGATGATTGGGAAAGGTGTAACAAGGTTGAAAGAGCATATGCTATCATGACAATGGCATTAACTCCGGAGATTGCTCAAGGATTTAAGAAGTACAAGACTGCAAAGAAGCTCTGGGATGCTCTAGTGGTTGCATATGAAGGAAATCCCGATATCAAGGCGAGCCGTAAACAGATGCTGAAGCAGAAGTTTAATTTGTTCAATCACATTCTAGGAGAGTCCTTTGAAGCTTAAGTTCAAAGATTTGTGTCCTTAATTACTGAGATGTCAAGCTACGATGTTGAACCCGAATAAGAGGATAAGAATCTGAAACTATTGAACAGTTTACCCAAAAATTGGAATACCAACATTTCAATCATTAAAGATAATAACAAGCTTGAGGAGTTGACTGTTGATGAGCTTATTAACAAACTGAAGTCAAAGCTGATTGATGATAAACAGAGAGAGCTAAATCATTTAAGTTCACTCAGTATGGTAGGAAAACTGAATCAGGCTCTCTTATCTGAAGAAGTAGGGTCAAAGCAAGCTGGAAGTTCGTCTAGAAATGATTCAAGTGCTAACAGAAAGTCAACTGCATTTGTGGCACGATCTCAAGTAAGTTCAAGTGGAATGGTCAACACTGATGAGGCTAATGCTACCAATGATCCCAACTTTGCCCTTGGAATGGGATTTATGAACAGTTACCATGCACTTATGGCTGGAACATTGGTGCCTACTGATATACTGTCAGGAGAACTGAACCAGATCAATCTTGAAGATGTAGAAATGCTTGATGTTTCCTGGCAAATGGCAATGGCAGTTTTCCGCGCTAAGAAGTTTATGGCAAAAATTGGAAGGAATGTATTGAAGGATCAGCACAAGATAAAGATGGGTTTTGATAAGAACAGGCTTAGATGTTTCAATTGTGATGAGTACGGGCACTTTGCAAGAGAGTGTACCAAGCCAAAAAGGGAGAAACCGGAAGAGAAGAAAGCTGGAGATGGTAAAGGGAAAGCAGAGACAAAGGCTTTGGTTGTGCAAGACTGTGGAGAGTATCAATGGGGTTCGCAGGTAAGGGAACTCAGTCTGACAGGTACTATGATTGCTCAGATGGAGAATGATGATGAGGAGGAGCATGCTTTCATGGACACAGAGGAAAAGTCAGAAGAGAAAGAAGAGAACCTGGTTGAAGACAAGGAAGCTTTTGCAGCCGAGGTCGACAACATAAAGGTATGTACTAATCCCACTTGTGCACGTTTAATTCCTGGCCTTAGACAACTTTGGAAGAATAGTGAGATAGAATTATTTGATATGCAATGTTCTAGAAGTTCGTTTAAGGGTAGATGGGAAAAGAGTGAGGAGAAAGTTAAAGCTCAGAAATTGGACATAGAGAAATACCAAGCCCTTGTCTCTGAGAAGTCTGTCCTTTATGACAATGCTAAGTTAGAGATTGCTGAGCTTAGAAAGCAGGTAGATGAACTTACACATCAGAACAATGAGTTGCAAGTAAAATTAGATGTGAATCAAATGAGAAATAAAAGAATGCTTGAAGCTGGAAAGGCTTTGTCCAACTGCATAACCGATGTTAGGTTTGGTAAGGATAAAGCAGGAATATGAATTAGTTTTTCTGAACAAAACAAGAATAATGTTCCTAAACCTGTGCCTAGAGATATAATAGGTATGATTTATGAGGAGGATCAGGTAGATAGATCTGAATCTGAAATGCATGAAGCAGGACCTCCCCTAGATAGTGTATTGGTTGGTGTGAAACCTATGACAGAAAAGGAATTAGAAAACGAGAAACATATGATGTATGGGTTGGGTAATCAGAATAGAAATGTGGCATCCACAAGTGAACCAAGTCCATCCCAGGAACCATTAAACGATAATGTTGGTTCTTCTGACGTTTTTGTTTCATGTGCAGATGAAGTAAGGATCCAAGATGTTTCTGGGAAGGATGGTGAATGCTTGAGAGTCAAAGAGTGTCATGTGTCTAGTAGTTTAACTTCTGATTTACCTAAGGACAATGTTCTGGCATCTGTGTCAGAACTTATTATGTCTAAGTCAAAACAGTCTGTTGTGTCTTTGTCATCAAAACATGTTTCTGATTCTAATGAAAAAGTTAATGGTTTTAAAATTCGTGTGCCTAACACAAGAGTTGGCCGTGAGTCTAAGCCCAAGGACTTTGTCCCTTATCCCCAGGTTGTGTCTACTTTCAACAGAACAAACAAATCAAAATCAGAACAATTTTGTTTAATTACACAACCAGAAAAAGTTCCAAAACATGTAATACACAAATGGGGTGATAAGCCTGAATGGAAGTCGTCTTATCCAAGACGCTCATGTTTTGGTCAAAAACTGCCTAAGCAATTAGTTGATCTAACTTTGTAAGTG
>JBCNJP010000010.1:574524-596974 GCA_039602395.1 Deinandra increscens subsp. villosa | reverse complement strand
GAAATATCGGCGGTTGCAATTAGTATATATGAATACATCTTGGAATGTGGAATTGAATTGGTTGCTGAATAGTAAAATGTTAAATGATTTTGAGTTGACTTCCCGATTATGATTCCATGGCAGTTTTTCCGAGAAGGAAAAAGTCAAGTGTGGGGATGTGATGTTAGTCCAATGTGTCGTCATTATTATGTTTATATTGTCTTATTTAATAACAATAATGGTTGGATTATGTGCATTTTCACGGGTTTTATGTTTTGAGGTACCGGATGCTTAATGAGTTAAATTGAAGCAGTTACGAGAGAAGCTGGAAGCTGTCGGTACAAAGTTCGAGAAAAACCGGGAACGAGTGAAGACTTAGAAGAAAATTGAAGAAAGTTCCTGAGATTCAAATCAGGGCGGTACGCCCAGAAGAGAAGAAGTCAGGGCGGTACGCCCTAAAAGTTAGATATGCGGCCGAGATTATCAATCCGGGCGGTACGCCCAGAATTCCCCATTTTGGGGCGGTACGCCCCGAATCGGTCGACAGGGGAAATTTTTAGGGTTTTCTATTTAAACTTATTTGTGAAGTTTTTGTAAAGAATCAATCATCATTCCAGACGTCCAGAGGCTTAGGGTTTGCGAATTTCACTTTGTTTTGGAGCTCTTTGAGAAGTTTGAATCATTCGGTACGTTAGTTTAATGCAATCTTTCATTATGTGTTTGTCTGTTTCATTAGCCATGTCCGGCTAATCCACCACTAACCACTTTTGGTGATTGGTTGGTGGATTCGTTCTATGATTAACCTATTGTTTAACTAGTTATTCCGGAATACTTGCTACCGTTGAATACCTACATGCGGAATTGTTAAAATCAACTAGTAATCTAGGGTTTTAGTGGTCCACTGTTTATTGATCTAGCACTTTCTTGCGGCAGGACTAATCAGCCCATTAGTAAACTAGGTTATTAGGTCAAGGAAGCAATTGGGGGGCATGTCTATGTGTCACGGTTAAGTAATTAGGTTTTTCTAGATCGGTAGCCGACCAGGATCCAGAAGTGGTTAGATTCGTCTCATTTGAATTCAATTAAGTTTTTAGGTTAAAGTTAGTTAATTTGTTAGTTAAATCACTCAATCAACCAAAACAGCCAAGTGGCAACCTTAGTTAATTTTAGGTAATCAGTAAATTTAGTTAACTTAGTTAATCGACTAGTCAATTTCCACATATTCCCTTGGTTCGATAACCCTAACTTACCACTACTACAAATCAATTTAGTTGGGGATTTGAAACGGCCTGACAAACCGTTATCACCCACTCCCACCACCCAACCGACCACCTCTCCTACATCTTTTGTTGGGTTACGACAGTGGTATACGATTGCCCTTTGACGAAAAAAATTATTCTTTTACATTTTATTAATCATTACCGACCGGGCGGTAGTAAATCAGAGTTTAACGAACTAACGAGTAATTCGTTTTGCAGCGGAATAAAATTATACTAACAAAGACGCGTAAACCCTAAGTGTCATAATCATGTAAACACGATAACAATCACCAGATCACACAAACTTCGCGTTAAAACGAAACGCGATCAAGATTAACGATAACATGATTGAAATAAATAAATAAATCTAAAGCGAGTTTAGATATACTTGAGCGGTATTCTAACAGACGTTAATGACACCAAGGAATAACGAGCAAGTCGCTAGGGTTTCACGGAAATCACCGATCCGACCGTTCGGATCTATTCGTTCCGCGTATCACGAAAGGTCTCCGATCGATTTGTCACGTATCGCGATGACCCGAGTACTGGTAGTGACATGCTAGCGCCGAGCAGAGATGGAAACGGAGGCCGCGACGGCTTCACGACGGGAGGCAGCGGCGGTTATGGCTGGCGTGATGGCGGCGGCTGGCGGTTGCGGCTTCTGCGGCTTACGGCGTCGGTTGCGGCTCGCGATTGCGGTTGCGGCTTGTGGCTGCGGTGGTCAATAAACCGTCGAAAGGAGGTTGGCGGTGATCGCCGGCGGCTTCGATCGCGAGAGAGAGAACCAGAGAGAGGGAGAAAACAGAAAGGGAGGGGAGAGGCGCAGAAAGTGGAGATTAGGGTTTCCTAATCTCTTGACGTCTATTTAATGAGATGACTAATTACGCCCAAGTCCCTCGTCATTTCCTTTTACCAAAACGAACCACTAATTACGATTAATTAATAAAACATATTTATTAATTTACTAGTCGTAAAAACCCGAGAACCGACAAACTCAAATAACCATTTATTTGACCTGTTTAATTTGCCGTAAATGTTAAAATAGTAACATTGTGTTCCGCACACTTATCTCAAAGATAAATGTATAATTAATTGAATGTTTATTTATCAAGAACAAACAATAATTAATTATTGATTTTCATGATTTACCGGTTAATATATTAAGCGGATTTTAAGCTCGTTGCCCTCAGTGTAACTCTTACGGGTGTTAACCGGGTCGGGTTCTTGATGTTGTTGGGTCTGGACATACAATATCCAACATCTTCACCATCCCAATCGTCCTCCTCATCCACATCTCCCACATCCGCTTCCGCCTCTCCCATCACACCTCCACCTGCCACCACCCGAACTCGCAACCCCAACCCCAAATATTTCAACAATCAATTCATAAACTGCACCACCGTCCACCCGATTCCTCATTCTCGGTTCCCCACACCTACCTTCAAGCCTCAAAAGACCCCCTATGGCGTAAGGCTATGGGATGATGAATACAATGCTCTTCTTAACAACCACACTTGGGAACTTGTTCCTGCATCCTCTCGTCATCCAATTGGGTGCAAATTGATTTTCCGAATCAAACAACATCCCGATGGTAACATTGATAAATATAAGGCCCGCCTCGTCGCTAAAGGGTTTCACCAGGAATTCAGGAAAGACTACTTCGATACGTTCAGCCCTGTTACAAAACCGGTTACCATCCGCACGATTTTGTCGATAGCACTATCTTGTGGTTGGTCTCTTCGGCACCTCGACGTCAACAACGCATTTCAGCATGGTCACTCACAGGAAGAAGTCTACATGCTCCAACCTTCTGGCTACACGGATCCGTAACGACCGGACTATGTTTGCAAATTAAATCGGTCGCTATACGGTCTCAAGCAAGCTCCTCGAGCTTGGTATATGGAACTAACCTTTTTTTTGCGTGAAACAGGTTTCAGGAAATCACTTGCGGATGCCTCGTTATTTATCTATAATACTAATGGTGTCGTTTGCTCTTTTATGGTATATGTTGACGACATCATCCTCACTGCCAATGACCAAAGATTTAGCGACACCTTTGTCTCACAACTTGCTGGTCGGTTCTCGGTCAAAGACTTGGAATACCCAAGTCACTTTCTTGGGGTTGAATTAATTCCTACCTCTAATGGTTTATTTCTTTCGCAACATAAACAAGTTCATGATCTTCTTGTGGTTAACCATATGGATGGCGCAAAACTAGTACTCAACCCACTTTGTTCCTCACAAGTTTTAACAGTGGAGTGGATGATGGTACATCTTGCATCGATCCGAAGCCCTATCGTCAATTAGTCGGCTCTTTGCAATACCTTGCATTCACGCGGCTGACCATTGCCTTTTCCGTCAACAAGCTTGCTCAGTTCATGCATCGACCTACGCAGACGCATTGGCAAGCTCTCAAGAGGCTTCTCCGCTACCTCAAAGGTACAGTCTATTA
Organism: Deinandra increscens subsp. villosa; assembly: GCA_039602395.1. Taxonomy (NCBI): domain Eukaryota; kingdom Viridiplantae; phylum Streptophyta; class Magnoliopsida; order Asterales; family Asteraceae; genus Deinandra; species Deinandra increscens. Next base: position 593,284 of record JBCNJP010000010.1, on the reverse strand, counting down.
CGGTATGTTCCTCAACAAAAACTCTTCTCTCGCATTAACCGCCTTTGCCATTCGGATTGGGGCGGAGTTATAACAGCATGCTGCTCCACAACGGGCTACCTTCTCTATCTAGGTACCGACATAATTTCATGGAAATCTGCCAAGCAAAAATCTGTCTCCCGATCATCTACCGAAGCTGAGTACAAGGCCCTCGCCAAAGCTGCCTCCGAACTTGCCTGGGTTCAAAACCTTCTCACTGAACTTGGTATCTCCTCAACGGCACCACTGATGTTATACTGTGATAACAGTTGTGCTACCTATGTCTGTGCAAATCCTGTGTACCACTCTCGAATGAAACATGTTGCACTTGATTATCATTTCGTTCGTGAGAAGGTTGCTACCGGCTACTTGCGTGTACGTCATATCCACTATGCTGACCAGTTAGCTGATGCGCTCACGAAGCCACTGTCCCGCACTTTGTTTTTGAAGCTTAAGTCCAAGATCGGTGTCTCCGATGGAGCCTCCGTTTTGCGGGGGCGTATTAGTCAAACGCAATAATTGTAAATATTGTTATATATTTAGATGATTATAGTTGCCTATTATTAGGCATGGTAGTTATTTGTTTCCTAGATTAATGTCTCTCTTGGTCTATATGTATAATTGTAATCTTTTGTATTCTTCAATGAGAATTGCATGTGTTCATTCCATAATACAAACACCCCAAATCCATATACAAACGATATACCGAACGTGTCTCCCTACACCATTAATCATATTTGATATGATTGTATTAAATGCCTAGCTACAACTCTGTAATTATAAACTGGAAGTTTTAAGTCGTATATTTTCACAGCTACAAACCCAAACATCCATTATATTGACTCATAAGAGAGATGTAAATTTAGGAAATACATTTGGATAAGCGGAGGTGTAAGACTATTATTACAACATCGCACTCATAACACATCTACCAACCAAGCACTAAACTTCAAAGATAAAAAGAACGGTACCACTTATACATTACACTATAGATTCGCTTGAAAATATTAAACAAATCTCCTTCATTTCTTCAATACTTCTATGTTTTATGCTTTAGTTGTTGCTCTTAAATAGCTTCAAACAATATCCATTCTATTAATGCTAGAGAGAGACGCAAACTTAGGAAACTATATTTGAATACGAGAAGGTTAACGCTATAAGTGTAAATGTGAATTGTGATATTCAACTAGAATAATAAGGAATACATATAGGAGAATACAAACATAATACAGGAAAGTACAACAAATATGGAGAGGCTTATTCTCCAAGAATCACTATATACGGTAAGTATCAATTAGAATCTTTAATATCGTTAATACGCCCCCGCAAGATAGAGGATCCATCGGAGACGCCGATCTTGAAAAGAAGACGAAGAAACGAAACACGTGACAAGGGTTTTGTCAGAGCATCGGACAACTGGTCTTTAGAATTGATATGGAGCACATGTAAGTGACCGGAAACGACCCTTTCACGAACAAAGTGATAGTCCAAGGCGACATGCTTCATCCGGGAGTGATAGACGGGATTAGCACACACGTACGTAGCACCAGTATTGTCACAGTAGAGCTTGGTAGAACTATGCAGCAGAAGACCAAGTTCAGATAATAAGGTTTCAACCCAAGCGACTTCAGAGGCAGCATTGGCAAGGGCCTTGTACTCGGCTTCAGTAGAGGAACGAGAGACAAACTTTTGACGAGTAGACTTCCATGATATGATGTTGGAACCAAGATAAAGAATGTAACCGGTGGTAGATCGACCAGCAGTAGAGACACCACACCAATCAGAGTCAGAAAACGTAGCAGGCGTTTGAGGGCCCGCCAGTGCAACTCAGACGACTGATGCATGAATTGAGATAACTTATTGACCGCAAAGGATATATCCGGGCGTGTGAAGGCAAGATATTGTAGAACACTCACAAGTTGTCTATAGGGTGTAGGATCAACCTGCGAAGCACCATCATCAAGACTGAGTACCTGTGAAGAGCATAAAGGCGTAAGAACTGGTTTAGCACCATCCATATTGTATTTGACAAGGATATCACTAATGTGTCGATGTTGAGAAAGAAAAAGGCCAGTAGAGGTTGGTATAAGCTCACCAAGAAAGTGACTAGGATAACCAAGATCTTTGACCGAGAAGCATGATGCAAGATTCTGCATGAACTTGTCCAGAAAGGCATCGTTGTTGGATGCAACAATAATATCGTCAACGTAGACCATGAAATAGCATTTAATCCCATTCCTGTTATACACAAAAAGAGAAGCTTCTGCAAAAGATTTAGTAAATTATGAGTCCAATAAAAAGGAAGTCGGAGCCATATACCAAGTCCTTGGAGCCTGTTTAAGCCCATAAAGAGAACGGTGGAGTTTGCACACATGATTGGGATATCGAGGATCAACGAAGCCGGGAGGCTGGACCATATAGACTTCTTCTTGCAAGGTACCATGCAAGAAGGCATTGTTGACATCAAGTTGGCGTAAGGACCAATCCTGAGTCAAGGCAACCGATAGGATAGTGCGAATGGTGACAGGTTTTGTCACCGGGCTGAATGTGTCAAAATAATCTTTACCATATTCTTGGGAGAAACCCTTAGCCACCAGGCGAGCCTTAAATTTATCAATGGTACCATCGGGTTTGCGTTTGACACGAAACACCCATCTACAGCCAATGGACTGACGAGAAGTTGGCGGAACAAGTTCCCAAGTGCTATTCCGTAAAAGAGAATTATACTCATCATCCATAGCACTACGCCAACGGGAGTCCTTCTGAGCTTGAAGGAAGGTCCGCGATTCAATAGGAATTGGAGCAGGATGGACAGTGCTATGGTTAACAAACTGGGGATTAAAATATTTCGGGTTTGGGTTACGAGTTCGAGCAGGTCGGGCAGCCGTGGGTGGCGTACCAGGGGACGAATTGGAGCTGGTCGAAGTCCCAGAATCTGCGGAGGCAGCAGAACCAACCGAGGAGGGGACATTGAGGGATGGAGAGGAGGGAGAGAGCGAAGGGGAATGAGCGGGAAAAGGATTAAAGGTGGTGGAGGGGGAGGACAGACTCGAGGTAGGCGAGACGCTAGGGGTTGGGTCTGCCTGTGACGGGGTCGGGGATGGCGGTGGTGTAGGCTGCGCAGTTGGGGAGGGTTGAGTGAGAGGAGCGGGTGGAGAGGGTGACGGCGGAGTAGTAGAGAGAGGAGTGGATGGGACGAGTTTGGGAGTTGGGTTTTGCTACGACAGAAAGGAAGAAGTAGGAAGGGGTTGGGAAGAATTTTTTAGAGGGAACTCATGTTCAACGAAGTTGACATGACGAGAGTGATAGAGACGATGTGTTTTCGGATCAAGGCATTTGTAAGCGGATTTGGAGGAGGAGTAACCCAAGAAAACACAAGGTTGAGACCGAGGTTGTAGTTTGGATGAGGTATACGGTTTCAACCAAGGATAGCATAGACACCCAAACGGTTTTAGACGTTGTAGGTTGGGTTGAGAGTTGTGGAGCACTTGATAGGGGGACTTAGACTGAAGGATCGGTGTGGGAAGCCGGCTAATGAGATAAACTGTCGTTTGGAAGGAATGGGACCAGAAGTTTGAGGGCATACCCACATAGTGAAGCCGGGCAAGACCGGTTTCAACAATGTGTCTATGACGCCGTTCGACAATCCCATTTTACTTGGGAGTGTGTGGCGGTGTGGTGTAATGGGAAATCCCGTGAGATTGAAGAAAGGGAATAAGGCCAATAAATTCACCACCATTATCCGTGAAGACATATACAATGGATGTTTTAAAGAATTTTTCAACAAGTAGCTTGAATTGACGAAATATTCTTGAGACGTCGGATTTTAGTTTTAAAGGATAAAGCCACACATACTTTGAAAAATAATCAACAAAGATAACAAAGTAACGAAAACCATCAATCGAGGATTCGACTGGACCCCAAACATCAGAATATAAAAGTTCCAAGGGCTTAGTAGCAACAAATGAATTGGAACCAAAAGGCAACTTATGTGTTTTATTCATAGCACACGATTGACAATGTAAATTAGTGTGCGACAAAACTGGAAACTTAAGACCCAAGTCTTTACATAGAAATTTAAAAATACGATTGGACGAATGTCCAAGTTTATGATGCCATTGTAATGGGGAGATGGAAGTGGTGAGATTGGCTTGAGGAGAATAGGGAGACTGCTGTAGATAGTAGACATCATTGATGTTGTGTCCTTTAAGCAGAGGCGCCCCCGTTTTCAGATCCTATCACAAAAAAATGAGATGAGAAGAACTCAATAGAAATAGGATTAGTGCGACATAACTTAGCAACTGAAATAAGATTGTTATGCAAATTAGGAACACACAAAACTTCAGGCAAGTTAAGTGATTTAGAATTGGTGAGAATTTTAGTTGAACCAGTATGAGAGATAGGGAGAGATGAACCACCACCAAGAATTATTTCATCCGGACCCCCATATTCAAAAACAGAGGAGAGAGCATCCGGGTATGGGGTTAAATGATGAGACGCGCCGCTGTCCATCATCTAATGATTGTTGGAGGAGCCAACCTGTGCCAAGTTCGCAACCGGTGGAGAGCCGAAAGATGCAAGCTGCAAATTATTTTGCTGTAGAAAAGTCCGTAGCTTACGACAGTCTTGAGTGTCATGACCCGGGATGTTGCAAAAGTTGCAAAAAAGAGAGGTGTTGCGAGGGGTAAAACCCGACGGACATGTGGGACGAGGGGAAGGAGTGTAGCGACTGGTTCGCCGAGGCTGTCCAGAAGTCGAAGTGTGCTGGTATGGGGCAGGAGATGCCGTCTGTCGTGGCATAGAGGGACGCACATATTGCCGGCTGTCTTGTCACTGAGTGGCATTCGTGGTTAGCACAACATGAGAAAGGGTGGGAGCGGTTTCATTAAGACTTCTTTCAAAGTCAACCAGTTTGTCAAAGAGCTCCGAATAGGTGATCTTAGTATGCCGGACTTTTAGGGCAGCAACAATGGTGGTATATTCATCACCGAGTTGGGTGAGAATGTGCACCATGAGGTCTTCTTCATCGACGGGGCTTTGAGCCACAGCAAGTGCATCCGCAATAGAGCGCATATCTTTCAAGAATTCAACAATGGAACGGTTTCCTTTGGGATTTTTTGCAAGCCTGGATTTGAGAGAGATAATACGTTGTCGCGAGGTACTCGCGAAACTGGAGTCAAGACGCTCCCATGCCTCTTTTGCGGTTTGAGCAGAGGCAATAATGCACTGAATATCGGCGGCACAAGAACCAAGTAGAGCACTAAAAATAACTTGGTCTTGACGGTACCATGTGGTGTATTCGGGATTGAGTTTAGCGGCGTCTCCTTTGCCTGTGGTTTTGGCCGGAGTTTTTGTTTCACCGGTGAGAAAGCCATCGAGTCCAAGTCCAATGAGAGTGGAGTGTACATGACGACTCCATACGGGATAATTTTGGTCGGTTAGGGTGATAGGAAAGTGCGTAGGAGCAGTAACAGAGATGATAGAGGAAGTCATGGATGGTGGCGGAACAGATGAAGGACGATGGGAGGAGGGAGGGATTCGCAGGACAAGTTCCTGGTTTAGGCTCTGATTACCATATAAGTGTAAATGTGAATTGTGATATTCAACTAGAATAATAAGGAATACATATAGGAGAATACAAACATAATACAGGAAAGTACAACAAATATGGAGAGGCTTATTCTCCAAGAATCACTATATACGGTAAGTATCAATTAGAATCTTTAATATCGTTAATAAACGCTCCCTCCCACAACATCAGGTGCTATAGCCCGATGATACAAGTTTTAAACATAACGTATGACGCAAACGGTAGTAATTTCACATTATACTAAACGATAACTATAACATTATTAAAAATTTCCATCTGCATGTTAAATACTTGCTCTATATTTCATAATTATTACTTTTCTCTTTAATTGATAATACAGATTTATGAGCACTTGTTACATTTTCGTAGGTATTTTTTATTACAATAACAACACCTTAACATGATCGATGAATACTACATTGTGGTATGTCTCATCCAATGTGATCATATCCGGTGATACGTCTACCCCACAACCGGGAAAGCATAAATTGAAAAGAAAAATATCAACCATGTCCACTACAAAATGTGGTCCCCTCGGTCTCGTATTAATATCAAGATAATGAAGATACCGTTACACACACAATTTTCTAGTCTCTCAAAAGGTATTTAGTATAATCCAATGTTGGAATTTTGGGAGAAAAACTAGTGGAAAATGGGTTTTTTTCACAAAGTGTAAAAATGAGTTTTTCACCAACTTTGGACTAAAATAAAATACAGATAACATAAGTTGTTGCCTCTGTATTATGGGTTTGTGTAGTACGTTGTGAGGGCTTTCCAACACATCAAATCACGTCCAAATCCGAGCTCGTATGAATGAGATATCGAGTCTCAAAGTTGAGGTCTTGCAGCAAGTAAAGCTGTGAATTTCAAGAGAGAAATGGAGTGGAACTCATCCCACATTGGTTGGGGATGAAACCAAAAGTGGTTTATAAGGTGGGAACCTTATCAACTATTATTTTCTCTAGTAGTACCCCTAACTCCCACACGTGCTCGCACACGCGTGTGTGCTTGACGTGGGCGTATGAGGCGTAAAGTGGCGCTTTGATGATGCCTTAATGTTTTTTAGTTCAACCGGAAGTTGGTCCAGTTGGAGACCAGGCGGAGAAGTACAAGCGAATGTGAGTTGAACTGGACAACAGGTTCACGCGGACCCGTGTGGTCCGGGCGGAATTGAGTTCAACCGGAAAATGTTCCGGTTGAAGTTCAAGCGGAATAGTTGAACCGGAAACGGTTCAGGCGGAACCTGTGTGGTTCAGCTGGAAGGTTCAAACGGACCTGCGTGGCTCCGCTGTTCGAGCGGGAACGCTTGTTCCTCTGGATTGACAGCTGGAAACGCGTTTTGTTTAGCTAAAAAGGTAAGTCCGCGTTAATTAGAATTCAATTTGCATTAAAGACGTTTAATGCAAAGTTTGACTACGAATTAATTTTGATTGCTCAACAAGTTTCTCCACCACTATAAATACAACCTTATTTGTTAAGGCAAATTACACCGAATTTCACACAAGAATTCTCTCTACCTCTCCTATCTCTTTCATCATTCTTAGTTCTTCAATCTTTGAAGGTATTTTCAAGCTTAGAGTTATCCCGGCCGTATAATCGGTTTCGGCCGATTGTACCCTGGGAAACAAAATGGGATCCTCGGTAGACCCGGAATTTGTTTTAAGGGACCCGGGTTTTGACCCGAAGCCTTCGCCAAGGTTCTTTGGAACCTTCTTTTTTTCTTAAACTAATTTCAAAAGATTTTCTCAAACCTTTTTTCATAACTCTCTATCAATATTTTTCTGTCATTCAAATTATTATTATTTTCTTTTGTCAAGATCTGTATTTAATTTACTTATATTGTAATTTCACTTCATTTTATTTCCCTGTAATATTTCATTAATTTCCTTGTAACCTTTTGTCATTTCCTTGTAATTGTAATAGGAGTAGATCTAATTTCTTTCACTCGTATTGTAATAGAACAAGTGGGACGACCCGCGCTTCGCCGCGGAGTCGCACCACTTTAGAAGGCCGGTAGAGTGAGCTATTACAAATTGGTTGCTTGAAAGTCGTGTTGTCAATGTATTAGATATATTTGTCGTTGTATCATCTAATCACTGTTTGTTCTACGATGCAGGCAAGAGGACTTGTTGGTGTGGAAACTGTTTGAGAGCTAAATGACCGGATTTGGTTTTGCCTACCATAATGCACCATTGTAGTTTTATGCATTCGTTATTAATCTAATATTCAACTATTGTTTGTTTAATGTTTCAATAAATACATATTCTCAGTGCTTCCTAATTTATATGCCTTATGTGGTAGCAAGGCTTTCAATTAATGGGATCATCTACATGTAAATTAAATAGTGTCTACAATAGCAAACATATATAAACTATTGACTTTTCCAAGTCAAACAAACCTTCTTTTGAACCATTTTTCAACTCAACTTCTATCATTTATTCATCATCCGTTAAATAGGCCTTTGCAATTTGCTACATAAACTAAAAAAAAATGAAATACCATAAACCCATACTGCCTAAGTTTGCTTCATAACTATGGCAAAGAATTATATCAAAATTATGGACTAAAAATAATGAATTACCACAAACCCATACCACACCATCCTATATACATAAAGTTATAATTCCCTGTATCCTAGACTAAAATATGAAATACCATAAACTCATACTACACCATATAATAGCAATAAGTTGGCAACCTTTGTAAGGCAAAAAAAAAAAAAAACTTAATATTAATCTAGCATAAACCTTCTGAAATGTAAAGATAAAGCTAATAGAACTTTTAACAAACTATTAATTGTTAAACATAGCAGCCATAGCATATAGGATAATAACTCCTTACATATATATTTTTCTACATAAGTGACCACCAAAAGCATACACCTACTATATGTTTGTAGAAGGCATTTTATATATGCCATTAGAGACAACAAACACCCATACATATTACTATCTACATACCTGACATTGTTTCACAAAATGAAGTTTTCTTGATCTAGTAGGTGTCACCTCAAATTAGCACAACAACACCTATATACAGCAAAAGAACATATAAAGCATAAGAATAATGCATATTAAAATCAAAACGAACCTAACAAAACAGGAAGAACACAAAGAGCATTTATTTGGATCAACCTTTAAACGCAGGCGACAATGAACAAACTATCAAAGCAATGATCTGTTTCAAAAAAACCCAAAAAAAATATTAAAGAGCCTCCTATATATTTACACCAAGGGATATACAACAAAAAACCCAAAACAATCTACAATAGGTAAACACAAAAATGAAAAATAAAAAAACATAATGAGTATGATAATTTAAAAAATCTTATGTGAAAAACAAATGGTTGCCAAATAAAGAAACACACCACAAAAATCTGGCTTGAAAAACAAAATAAGAACACCAAAAGCATCCAACATCTAAAACCAAAATCAAAATAAACTTCAAATAACCCAAACAGATCTCATAACAAAACCGAAGGCATCCAACATCCAAAAACCATCTTCAGCTGTACCAAAAACATAGCCTTCACCAAAAACACTTGTCAAATAAAATGTCTTTTGAAAATATGAGCATAAAGAGAAACTGTTCAGAATCATGACCCAGGTAGATTACTTAGTGTTGGTCCAGAAACAACAACCAAGCACGATATCGTAAACACAAACAAGTGCGGAAACCTTGTTTGTGAGTGATTCGAGAAGAAGATGATAAAAAAGACAAGATTTAAGATGAAGAACAAGCAACACAATCAAGTCTTGAATGAAGAACAATCAATCTTCTTGTATAATCGGGTTTGCGATCGTAAATATGAGAAGAACACAGAAATCGTAATCAATAAACTTGTCATTAATCATAAACACTTGGGTATTTATAAAAGTCCTACAAAAGCCCTAGTAGAAATCGTAAACCCATAAGCCCAACATGCCCAAACCGTAAACATACTAAGTCCAAAACAAATAAGCCCAATCTAATGTTCATGCCTCATAAAGTATAGCCCAACAATCTTCCCCTAGGCATGAACCATTAGAGCGTCTACGGAAGTAGCAGATCAAATCTGAAGGTATTCGGCTTCGTGCTTGACCACCATTCACGTTCCACGATCCGGTTTGCTGTTCCATGAAAGATCCCCACCCTGATAGCATTTTCAAGATCATTCTCATCACCGAGAATAGGTTGGGAGGCGAGGAGCTTGATATCACGTTCGCCAAACCTCAGCAGATCGACCGGATCATAGAAGCGAAACTCTCGCATCTTCTTGCAAACCACCACTACCTCGTGAGTTGTTGGATCATAGAACCAGCTATCAAAATTTCTCACCAATGTACCATCTTCAATTTCGTCCAACATGTTGATTACTCTAGTTCTTTTGGTGGGTGGTCACCTCACTTCTCCAATAGGCTCTCCTGTTACAGGGTCAGTTCCAGTCTCAACCCACCTGACCTGTTTGAGATCAAAGTTCACAAAGTTTTCTGCCAAATGGCTTAACAGATTGTCACGAACTTGATCTCCTTGAGCATTCCTCCATCGGTTTATATACGGTGCCCTCAGCAAATTTCTGATCTCTGGCTATGTCCAGGAGTGAAATTGACCCCTTATTCTGTAATACTCCACTGGACTGTATCCATCTCGGATTACTGCAAACAGCTTCTTCTCACCATCGTAGTGCCAGCACAAGATTGGTTTACGGCTCCCCCTTTGTCGATTTCACTTTCACCGACATCAATTGAGTACAGCGTAGGGGGAGGTCCTTGAAAGAAATCCTTGAACCAGTTTTCATGACTTTCTGGTGCCTTTGAGACGATTCTTCCTCCTTGAACATAGTTAGACATCACTATGGTGTCATCACCTTCATCTTCGTGCACTTTATCAGCAGTTTGAGCACTTTGTGAAGAACTCTGTCCTAGGGCACCCTGAGCATTTAAGCTATCAGCTCCCTTCAAATCTTCCAACTTCTTTCTCAGTTCAAGGTATCCTGCATACAAGAATCCAATACTGGCTTCATTCTTGCTCTCCTTCTCCTTTAACCTCTTGTTTTCTTCCTTTAGCTCTTTAATCTTTCCCTCTCTTCTTCTGTTTTGGGATAAAAGGAAGTTGATCTGAGGATCCGCACTTATCCGTAGATCTACAGGGAGATCACTGGCTTGAGCAAGTTCTTCAACAAGTGCTTGGTACGGACGAAAGCTTGGAACAACTGGGGCTGACTTGAGTCAGTTGAGATGTTTATTCTCACCGGACTGGGCTCCATAAAGGTACTTTCATCATCAAGAAATTGCATTTCTTCATGAACTGGGCTTTGTTCATTCAGAATAGGACTTTCAGTTTGCATCGGAGTTGGTTCTTGGACATTAACCTGATCATCAGCCTGAGGTGTGCCTTCTACATTTGCAGGTTCAGACACGTCATCATTCTGCACATTTGCACCCGTATGTTCAAACACCATCAGGCTTGAGCTAGTTTTCTAAAACTTGAACCTGATAGTTCTTGGATCAGATCTCTTTCTTGGTGACGGTTCACGCACAGGAATGGGCTCTGCAAGCATATCATCTTCATCAACATTCAGATTCAACTCTGGAGGGGTTGCATCACTACTTGAGGATGTGACTAAGTCATCTCTCGTTCTCTTGTTGTTTATCGGGCCCAAATCTCCATAAATATCATCATTCAAATTCTCGTTCTTGGGGAAAATATCATCCATCACATTTTCTTCATCCGAAGGTATAACCTCTGGTTCCCTCTGAACATTCACTGTAACATCATGATCCTCTGCTAGAGATGCATTGACAGGATGCACTTCAGGTTCGGAATCAGATTCTTCTTGATCTTGTTCCCTTGCAACCTCAGGGAAAGCACCTCTTTTAGACCATTCAAGCCTCCCTTGATAGGTACTCTTTCCCTTTCTATCTTGGGTTTGCAAACCGAACACTCCATTATCCATGAATTTGATGTCCAGCTTCTCAATCCTTTCCTGTATCATAGGATACTTCTTCATTACCACCATATGCACAAACGTTGGCGTCATAAGAAACTGCTCTCTGGCACTCAAATCAGCATTGCCAACCCAATCCAATAGCATCATCTTTGAAAAATTATAATCCCAGTCCAAGGCTAGTGCAACGAATGCTGTGCCATGCACCTTGTTCAGCTGATCAAAGCTTATTCTCTTGCCTAAGAAGGATTTCTGCATGTAATGTGCCAAACACCTCCAGTAGTGCGGCAGCAGCTTCTTGAAAATTGGTGGGAATTTTCCTTCATATCCCAAAGACTGGCCACCTTCTAACACTACGGTCTTTGAATACTCCATTGTGTCTTCAGCTTTATCATTAATATTCAAACCTTGACGAATGTTTTCTTCAGTAATCTCAATCTGACGGTTCTGAACTGTTGCAGTGATTCTTGTTTTATCAAGCATTTGCTCTGGCAGTTCCCCAGAATTCTCTGACCAGTTGTTCATCGATCAGCACGCTTGTCCTGAGAGCATGATTGATTTTGCACACGTTCAATCCTGCCACCAAAGAGTAAAACAACTGCATGTGTCTCTTAGGAGGGTCATCAAGATAAGCAGGTATGCAGTGATCCCTCTCAAAGTGAATCTCTTCGTCAATCATATCGTCTGCCATCTGAGAAAACGAGACAAATGCATCAGGTGCAATCTAATCAATGAGCAATTATGTTTGTTAACACCATCTTGAAGTTCAAATGATTATCACATTTTACTGTTAAGTTCAGAAATCTCAATTGATACTTTCAAGGAAAGGATTTGATTTTAAATCACAAATTAACTAAACACATTTAATTTTATCTCAAACAATTGAATTTAACGAGATTTCAAAAACATTTTGTGATTATTTAAGTGTTTACGATTTTATATCTCACTATAAATGGGTTTACGATCCAACATGTTGGGTTTACGATTGGGATTTGGGTTTACGATCTGGGTCAAATGAAACCGGATCAGGTCCAATCGTAATCAGTGAGCCCGATCGTAAACAGCGTCGGAAACACCAATCGTAAACCCCGATCGTAAACATCGATCTTAAACACGAACAGTCGTCTTCAACCTCCAGATAATCGTAAACACGAGTAACCTCCATAGATGTACCTGCAACATCTTAAAAACTCATTATAAACCAACATTTATGCACAAAAATCATCAAAAACTACCTGTTAAGTATCACAAACACTGAAACGACTCTTAATCTCGAATATTCGACGGAAAATTTGAAAAAAAAGAGGATGAACACCGAGTGAAGAAAAACAGCGATTTGTGGTCGTGAATCGAAGAAGATCAGTCGATTAAGGGGTGTTTCGTGGTCGGAAAGTGAAAGCGAGAGTAGTGGTGTACTCGATCTACACAGAAGATGGCTGGAGGTGGCTGAGATCGTTTTTCCGGCGACAGACTGCGGTGGTTAGGGTTTCGGTGAAGGAATCGTAAACGCAGAGTGAGAGAGAGAGGGTGAATCGTAAATAAGGGGTGAGGGTTTTGTTAATGAAAATTTCCAAAATGCCATCCTCATGATTTGTAAACATTTTTAAAAACACCCAAACCTCATTTAAAAGATAAAACACTTGAAAAGTTGTTAATTTTTGAAAATTCGAGAATTACAAAACTTTCCCTCAGACTCATACCTCGAGTATCTAATCATGATCATAAAAATTTAATTTTTTTTAACTACACAAAGACTTAAAAAAATGAATATAAAAAGCATAGAATTAAGATAACCTAAAAACGAGATAAAAACATACTTGCCTTGAAGCTGATGTTTTTCATGGATCAAACTAGACTTATCTTTGACTAAGGAACCTTTTTCAGCTTCTGTTACTCGACGCTCTAGACAATTGCCAGAATTTTTGACCACACAAACTCACATCAAGTTGATTTGAAGTGCTTAATTATGGTACAATATTACTGTCATGTTTAACCGTCCCCACACCCAATTGTTCATAGCAAAACCTACTCTTTAACTTCAGAGTGATTATTTCCTTAATTATTTTATTCTTTTTCTTTTCATTTTTCATTTTCTTTTTTATTTTTCTTTTTCTTTTCTGAGGTGTTGTCATAGACAGCAGAAACATGGCGTGTGAGAGAGTGAATACTAGGTACAATTACCACTCTCAACCCGTTTTTGCTGGGACTCAGTCTTTTAAACCATGTAAACTAGGATGAGAAACTAAACATATATAGAAGTTAAGTTTACTGCACTTACATTGATGATCATAGTTTTGGGTTGAGCTTACCGACAAATCATCTTTGAGCAATCTTTCACTTCAGCCTTACACGTGTCAGTTTCCAATTGTCTTGGACATTTATATCACTTCCTACCAGCTCAAGACAAACAAAAGACTTCATAAAAACTTCAAACAGATTTTCAGATTTTCTGAAACTATAGCATTTCTTCCCCTGTTTTTATGAGGCTTTTGAAACATAAACACATATATTTTTTAATATATTTTTTTTAATGAAACTTAAACCAAAATTAAGTAAACATAAAAGCAAAACTATATACAAACAGTTTTGATCAGATCATTCCTCGAAGGCAATCATCCTTAGGCCTTCAACACACATTTCAAAATTTGGACGAGGAAGGGGTTTTGTGAAAAGGTCAGAAACATTTTGATCTGAGCTTACCTTTTCCAACTGAATCAACTTCCTATCATAGAAATCATGAATGAAATGTACCTTGATATCTATATACTTTGTTTTGGAATGTTGAACAAGATTTTTAACAATTTGCAGAGCAGCAGCATTATGTGACGCCCACTCCCAGACTTGGCACTAGGAGGGGTCACTCATCGGATTTACTCATGAACACGTGGCACAATAGAGATAAGCAGCGGAAAATTTAAAAACTTTTATTTATTATAAAGCCAAGTACGTAAAGTAACTGAGATAATTTACAATCTATATAGCGACTAACTATATCCGTCTTTATTTATCTACACTAAGCCAGCACCTCCAACAGCTCCTCTAATAGCTTGCCCGATCAGTCTCTTATCACGAGGGCTCTGCCCTTGCTTCCAGACGTCTCACCTAAACCTGACATACATATGTTTTTGGGAAAAGGTCAGCTTACGCTGGTGAGTTCTACATTTTAAAAACATTACCTCGTTCGTGAGGTAAAAATCTCGTTTTACAATCATATATCAAGTGTAACACATAACACAGTTGCAACACATAACATCATAATCAGACACGTTTCTTTAGGAACATTTACATCTTTAACCTTTAGCTCCTATGACCTGAATTTCATATCCTCTATACCTTCTAGTTTCGAATACTGCTCAGGTGACTTCATCTGGAAGCCCCCAACCTCAGTACCAACAACCATTCTGCATTCCGTCCTTCCAGTCTCGAATACTGCTCAGGTGACTTTATCTGAAAGCCCCCAACCTCAGTACCAACAACTGTTCTCGTGACCTTAACTCTGAAGACGTTCTATTCTATCGAACATCTCCTTAACCACCACAATACTACTACCCACCCCTAGCTAGATATCTAAATGACTTAGGTGTGCTAATAAACATGATAATGTACTCATATACTGCAACAAATGAACATTCCCCAATTTACCTAGGTGTATGTATACAGGATGTACCAGCGGCGTATCCTCCACACTTCGATATACCGGGTAACTATACTACCATGCTTGTATACAGGATGTACCAGCGGCGTATCCACCACATAATAATATAGCAAATGCACCACCTGTTCTCATATAATCATACATTCTTACTGGTGCGTTTATTAACAAACCCTTATCATTTGGATACCTAGTTTCAAAGCAAATATAGCACATAACCCTAATAAGCATTTCATATGCATTATTCTAACATAACCATTTCATATGTATTACTAACACGTATATACATTCATAAGCATCTTCACATATCATTTCAACAGTTAATCGTTTCATCAGTTCATCAGTTAACATAATCAAACTTTCAGGTAAAAGCATTTTAAATACTTTTTAAGTAAACATTTGAACAGCATATGTATATCAGCCCGAAAACATTAAAGCTTTTAAAACATTTAAAAGTGTGGGCTCGCAGAACTCACCTTATCTCTTTACTCGATAAACTCGGACAGGACCTTCGACAGAATCCTTGGTTAACCTAATTCGCGTATCGTATGGCATTAACGCAAGGTTTAACATTATAAACATATCCTATGTTCATTTATTATCTTAATAATACATAATTATTAAGGTTTACTTCCCTTAAGGTCAAAATAACCAAAATACCCCTGAAGGCATATTATCTTCTTTTATTGATAATTATGAAGACGTGCATTCCTATAAGTAGACACTCACTCCGGGATCGCCCAGGGAGGGATGCCATTTCCCAGTTGGGATTTATGCGACACCCTCGCTATGCCAGAAACCCCAGTGTACAGGCGCCTACCCTTCCGGTCCGCACGAACTTCTAATATCCGAGTAACTCGGTATTTTCAATACTTCATTATTTACTCTTTTTAACTTCATATATACTTGGTATATATATAAACATGTTACCACACCAAAATTCAAGTTCCCATACCCTCCGGATTATTTTATATTAATTAATCTTATTTAGAAACCCTAATTTCATGAATTTCTCGTTTTATTATCAAAACTCATTTTTATTCAAAACCAACTTAGGGTATTATCTATTATAACATTTTTATAAGGTTTCTAAGGCTCAGGATTCGTACGATAACATATATATACATTTATATATATTTTCCTTATTATTTGCTAATTTACGTTTTAGCCCCTCAAACTTATCATTTTATTATGAATCATCTTAGGACATATCTTTACTTATTTTAAAGCCACGTGATACTTATAATAAATATAAATACGTATAATATCCGTATACGTTTATATCTTTACATAAATTATACTTTTAGCCCTTCTACTTCTTTATTAACTATTAATACACGTATTCACATGTATATATCTATCCATTCACACATATATCATCATGTTATTCATATATCCATATATCCATCTCATATTTTACTTTCTTTACCGTTTAACACATCCGTTTATGCATTTTTCATCATTTTAGCTATAGAATACGTATTTCTAACACATGCAATCCATCTAATGCATAGTTTACCACATTTATCAATCAAGCTCACGTATTTATAATATAAACACGTATTTACTATATATATATCATGTATCTATGAAATTCGGGGTGTTACAACTCTACCCCCCTTAAACAGGGTTTCGTCCTCGAAACCTGTTCCATTCCCATCTTAAACATTCATTTCCAACTTTGCAACTCATCCGCATAACATAACCATTCATAACTCGTTTCATAACTTGGTAACATTTACTTTCGCGTTTCTGTATCTACCCTAAGGAAAACGTAATCCCTAAGCTGTCTACGGTAGCTTGATTACGGGATCCTTGATAATGCTTTCACATTTTCGGCTTGCTGTCCGTTAAAGGATCTAACTTCCTAGAACATAGGTTCTAATTGTTTTAATGTCTAAGCATACTGCAGCAAGCAATGGCACACATAACGTACTAAAGCAAACAAATAACGATTATCTATGATTTATAACCATTCGAATTACCTGACGAGGTCTGAGGATCTCCTTCTATCATCTCCAACATACCATAGGCTTTTGCAGGAGCCATTCTCGGACCCATAGCATTCCCTGGGATGGATCGAAGTGGTTTTGGGTTCAATACTAACTTAGGACAGTTCATCCTAAGGTGTCCCGCTTCTCCGCATTCATAACACTTTTTACGCTCTGGGCAATTGCTCGAGAAGTGACCTTCCTTGCCGCATGTATAACACGTAGATGTTCCCGACCTGCATTCTCCAAAATGATTCTTTTTGCACTTATGGCACCTCGACTTGTCGTCTTTCGAATGATCCTTCGCCTTCTTGTGATGATTCCCATTGTCCTTTCTTGAAATTGCTTCAGCTTCCGACTCCTTCCTCTTTGCTCCTTCTGGTCTACCGTTTGCACCGAACATCTCGCTGTATAGATTGGAACTCAAATTCACCGTCGCTTTGAATGTCTTTGGTTCAGTCGCCTTGATCAATACCCTAACTCTACTAGGAAATCCCTGCACGTAACGCTTCACTCTTTCAGCTTCGGGAGTGACTAAGTTAGGTAGCAGTCTCGCCATCGCGTTGAACTTCGAAGTGTATTCCCGATGCGTCATGTTCCCAGCTTCCAATGTCAGAAAACTCCTTTCCAGTTGCTCCAGCTCACCTTTAGGGCAGAAATCTTCTAAGACTAATTTCTTCAGATCATCCCACTTCATTGCAGTAATAGCTCCTTCTTCTTCCGTCTGCTTGATCATTCCCCACCAATGTAGTGCTTCCGAAACAAACGAGTGTGCAACATACTTTACGGCTTGGGCCTCACTACACTCACTAATATCTATGACCGCTTCCATTTCATGAATCCACTGGAACGTAGCTAACGCATCTTGATTGCCGTCGAACAAAGGAGGTCTGCAACCGCTAAATGATTTAAACGAACATCCTACTCTAGGTTGGGCAGTTCCAACATTTCCTCCTGTAGCTCTACCGGCTCCACGGGCTCCACTAGTACCAGCTCTCACAGCTCCTTGAAGTTGAACCAATAAGCCAGGTAATGTCGTCTGCATTAAATGCGTCATCTCCGCAACCATAGCCGCTCTCTGCTCATTAGTGAACGCATTAGCTCCGACGTTATTCTCTGGTTCCGCATTCGCACAATCGCCTCTTGCAGACATCTTCAGATCCTAAATTAAGATGGATGACATTTCAGTACTTTGTGTGACATAGAGTCTCTAAATTTTTAATTCATGATAAGTATATAAGTGCAGGATCCGATACAATTATATATTTATGATGCGTTCAAAACCCAGTTACTTCTATCACACATTTCCCTAATGTCCACATCTCGCCTCTCTATCTCCGTCCGTAACATCTCTGTCAAACCGATTTCTAGATTATATTTCTAAACGTTCTTCTTCTCCTTGCACTTGGCTACATAACAATTAGTACTTATGATCGGTTTATATAGTAAATACCAAATTGCAGTAGCTAATTGCAATCGTGTATTTTCCATATTCACCTACCGCAAGTCCCGCCTATTATGTCCTTATGCATATTTGTCCTTATGGGCACAAGCTATCCTGGCTGACATCTAATTTCTTATCT
>JBCNJP010000010.1:426377-574024 GCA_039602395.1 Deinandra increscens subsp. villosa | reverse complement strand
AACCATTAGTAAATAAAGATAATTCAGGATCCTTACAGTGGAGTGCTTTCGAGCTGCTCAGCATATCCTGAAATCCGGTACCAACAACAAGTACGATTACAACAAAAGAAATAAACATATTCTATTACAATACAAGTGAAAGAAATTAGATCTACTCCTATTACAATTACAAGGAAATGACAAAAGGGTACAAGGAAATAAATGAAATATTACAGGGAAATAAAATGAAGTGAAATTACAATACAAGTAAATTAAAATCAGATCTTGACAAAAGAAAATAATAATGATTTGAATGACAGAAAAACATTGACAGAGAGTTATGGAAAAAGGTTTGAGAAAATCTTTTGAAATTAGTTTAAGAAAACAAGAAGGTTCCAAAGAACCTTAGCGAAGGCTACTGGTCAAAACCCGGGTCCCTTAAAACAAATTCCGGGTCTACCGAGGATCCCGTTTTGTTTCCCAGGGTATAATCGGCCGAAACCGATTATACGGACAGGATAACTCTAAGCTCGAAAATACCTTTAAAGCTTGAAGAACCAAGAATGATGAAGAAGATGGGAGAAAGAGAGAGGAGAGGCAGAGAGAATTCTTGTGTGGAATTCGGTGTAATGTGCCTCAACTAATGAGGCTGTATTTATAGTGGTGGAGAAACTTGTTGAGCAATCAAAATTAATTCGTAGTCAAGCTTTGCATTAAACGTATTTAATGCAAATTGACTTCTAATTAACGCGGAATTACCTTAATTAGCTCAAAAAACGCATTTCCAGCTATCAATCCAGAGAAACACGCATTCCCGCTCGATCATCGGAGCCACGCAGGTCCGCTTGAACCTTCTGGCTGAACCACGCAGGTTCCGTCTGAACCGTTTCTGGTTGAACTCAATTCCGCCCGGACCACATGGGTCCGCGTGAATCTGTTGTCCGGTTGAACTCACATTCCGCTTGAACTTCTCCGCCTGGTCTCCAACCGGACCAACTTCCGGTTGAACTCAAACACAATAGCATCATCAAAGCGTCACATTGCGCCTCATACGCCCACATCACTGGCGTGCGTGTGCAAGTTAGGGGTCCTACTAGAGAAAACAATAGTTGGTAAGGTTCCCACCTTATAAACCACTTTTGGTTTCATCCCCCAACCAATGTGGGATGAGTTCCACTCCATTTCTCTCTTGAAATTCGCAGCTTTACTTGCTGCAAGACCTCAACTTTGAGACTCGATATCTCATTCATACGAGCTAGGATTTGGATGTGGTTTGATGCGTTGGAAAGCCCTCATAACATACTACACAAACCCATAAAATACAGAGGCAACAACCTATGTTATCTGTATTTTATTTTAGTCCAAAGTTGGTGAAAAACTCATTTTCACACTTAGTGAAAAACCCATTTTTCACTAGTTTTTCTCACAAAATTCCAACATTAGTTTATACTAAATACCTTTTGAGAGACTAGAAAATGTGTGTGTAATGGTATATTCATTATTTTGATCTTAATGCGAGACGAGGGGACCACATTTTGTTGTGGACATGGTTGATATTTTTCTTTTCAAATTATGCTTTCCCGGTTGTGGGGTAGACGTATCTGTTTTGGTCAAAAATTCACTTAGGAATCTTGTATTCCAAACTTTGAATGTGAGGTAGTGTGCTTAAAGATCAAACGAACGATGTATCGAAATAGAGATGATAACACAGCGATATAACGAGGGAAAATCCAGAATCCTTTGAGTTTCCTCTAGGAATCCTGGCAAAAAACCTCGGGAGCCGGCCTGAAGAGCCTGCTGCCTCACAATATTATTAAAAACGAAATAAAGGATTACAAAGGGTTGGAGGTTTGATCGATCAGAGCTAAGTGTTACAGTGTTTGCAGTGGTAATCGAACTATGGTAAGTGTTGTGTGTGTTCCTACTGATCGAATCCTCGTTTATATAACAAACTAACTACTAACTAACTATCCGGGATTCTCGGGATCTCTTCCCCCCATTTCTCTTGACCGTTGAAGGAGGTTCGACCCACTCTACCACGTGCAAGCTAGTTAAGACCGAGTCTTCAGGAGGTAGTTAAACTCTTTAACATTCCTGAAAACAAATAAAACACATGGCAAAAATAAGGGTTAGTCGATAATAAATATTCAGGATACCTGACTGGACGGGATTCCCAAACTGTAGCGAGATTCCTGATCTTATGTAGCTTCTCTGTGAGCATCCTGAAATCGACCCCTAACAATTGCCCCCGAATCTCGGCTGCCTGTGGATAAGATTTACAGCTGGCGAGATTCGCTTAAACCCAGAAGTTCACGGCGTGTAAACGGTAAAGTTGGTTGCTGATGGGACGTTTTTCATGGCTTCCCATTGATTAGATAGGTCTTTACTTTTCCTTTAAATATTAGCTAGTTTCCATAAGAATCCTTCACTCCTCATAATATCGAAACCCTTCGAGCTTCTTCACCGTCGCAGGTTAGTTTTCTCTCTTCCGATCTTCTTCTTCTTTTTGCTTTTCATAACCCCGTCAATGGCGAAGAAAAATACTCGTTCCGCCGCTTCTTCTTCCTCGACGGACATCGAGGACTTCGTCGATCAAGGGATTCTTCCTTACAATGAGGAAGAAACCTGCAATTTCTCTGACGGCGATATCCGGCTGTTGAAGGAGTCCGGCCTTTTTCCGCGATCGGCGGTCATCCGGAGGTTCGATTCCCGGTTGAAAGCCGATTGCATGTCCAAAACCTGGGTTTGCTTTCTCTACTACCCTTTTCTTCTCGGAATGTCCTACCCTTTTCCGGCCATTGTAAACGAGTTCTTCAAAATCACCGGCCTCTCCTACTCCCAAACAATGCCGATGGTATGGAGGATTCTTTTCTCCCTTGACAATTTGAACAATTCCCGGAAGCTTGAGATGGGGATTCCTGAAGTTTGTGCTGCCTACAACTTGAGAACCCACGGGTTCAGTCGCTTCGTCCTTCAAGCCCGTTCTTCCAATTCCCAATTGATTCCTCGTGCGTCACACAATGACCACGACTGGAAAAGAAAATTCTTCTTCGTCAAACGTGAATCCATCGTTGGGGGTGATTTATTGCCGATGAAGTGGGTTTTGAAGGGTAGGAAACCGATTCACACACTGTATTTGAATTTCTTTGAATCTTTCTAATGAGTTTTTCATATTTCTTGCAGCTCCCAAATTTTCTGATCTTGTCGAAGTGACCGATAAAGCTGTAGAGAAGACTGCCTCTTTCCTGGAAATCCCACCTGCTGAGAGAACCTTCGCCATCGAGAGTGCCAACAGCGAGCAAAGCTTCTCAATCGACCACTCAGAAGCCGTCATGTCTAGTACGTATTTGAGCTTCTCAAGTATATGTTTTGAATTGAGCTTCCTAGTTCTGACTGCTTTCTTTCTTTCATGCCAGCAGCTCCCAAGCCTGCAACTGGATTCTCCCTGGACGACCTGACTTCCTACCTGGATGTGAAGGAGGAGAAGCCTGAGCCCCTGACCAGCATCCGGCCTCCCGTTACCAGGGCCAAAACAGCTTCCTCCAGCAAGAAGAGGAAGGGCTCGGAGGGTACTGTGTTCTTGGAGAGCTTTGATGGACTGAGCCCCGCGGAGACTAGCAACAAGCTTCTGAGCCTGCACACAACGACAAAACTGGTAAGTGTAAACATAGGATTCTCATACCTTAGCGGCATCCGGCAAACGGCTGAGATTCCTAATTGATTTCACTGTCTCTCTTTCACAGGGCATCGAGCAGCTTAGCGCTGCGTGCATTGAGGCTGAGACCAGGCTGGCGGTGGTCCAGAAGAAGCTTGATGAGGCAAGGGACACCATCCGCATCCAAGGGGAGATAGCTGAGGGCAAAACCCGCCATTATGAGCACAAGATGAGGGAGCAGGAGCTGATGTTCCAGGTGGCTGCGCAGAAGGAGGATGCTATCTCGAAGCAGTCGGCTGCTCGCAGCGTGCTCCAGGCAATGCTGAAGATGGCAGCAGAAGCTCATGCCGAGGGGTTCACTTGCTCAAAATGGACGGTGGATACCTGGAAGCTATCCTTGGAGAAGCTGGAGAAGGCTGGGAAGCCGGCCAGTGAGGATGAGCTGCCTGTGATTGAAGCTGCTGGTGCCGATGCGGGTGAAAAGGGGAAGTCTGGAGAGAAGGCAGACGAAGAAGATGCTGGCGGGAAGCTGGAGGTTCCCGAGAAGGCGATGGGCGATGAAGATAATGCAACGGTCTGAGCCCTCTTTTTTAGTCTGTAGTTTGTTTTTCTGGTGGTGTGGATGTCTTCAAACAATTTCTTTTCCTTGTCTTTGCTGAAACAATACTAGAACAAGTAACAACAATGGTTGGGGATCCTGGTGGAGGGATCTTGCAGTTTGCAAGACGAAGCCAGGGTTCCCAACAAGCTTTTGACCTCTGAGCTTCCCAAGGGGAGGGATCCTGAGGTTTTCAGGACGAACCTTGGGGAGCTCAAATCCCGTTTGAATATGTTGATAATATGACTGTATTTTGATTACTTCGAATGTGTTTTGTATTTACTTTGCATATTTCCAGAAATTCGAAACATAGTTAGTAACAAAAATTCATATAAGTCAATCATCAATTTTGTAGTGAAGTTTAAAATTTTCATAGGATTAAGGTCAATTAAATCAAACAAACATAATATTCTGACCTTTAGAATCTTCCTTAGACAATAATCTCTATATAGTCGAGAATCCTATCAGGAATCCTCACAGGGATCCTAACAGGTTACCTTATAGGGTTTTAAACCGTTGGTTTCAGGATTCTGACAAGAATCCCATTCATGTTGGAACTTGTGATCTTGGGAAGACCTTTCCTCAGGATTCTAACAGGAATCCTGATCAGAAAATAGAAGGATCTTTTCATCATACAGCTTCAGAATCCTAACAGGAATCCTGACCAAGTACAACCTTTTGAGCATCCTGCCTTTAAACCTGTAAGGCAAAATAAAAAGGATCCTGGTATAAAACCAAGGATGAAGTTATTAACATACTGGGGTTACACCCGGGATTCTTGGGACTAAGCCAAAACTGGGGACAAGCCCGATAAACTGGGGACAAGCCCATACGTAAGTGACATGTAAATGCCAAAACCTTAGATAATTCGTGAGGATAGCACGTCTGCTATTACTTGAGAATCCGCCCACTGGCGAATAACGAGCGCTCCTGGCGATTCTTAGAAAAGGTGGAAACCTTTTAAACCTTAGTTAACACGTAAGCGTTAAAAACCTTGAGAATCCTCCCAGCAGCCTCCAGTGACAAGATTGTCAGCCACCCGTTAGAATGGACTGGTCCGGCCACCTTGAGCATACTGGTGGACAACGTGCGCTCCTGGCGAGGGTCGTGCGCTACTGGCGATTACCCAAACGTAGGAGAGGAGTCAGCCTCTCAAACCTTAGAAGGTATGCGGGATTACCTTAAGCGTAGAAGAGGTGATCAGCCTCTAACTGGGGATATACCCAAAAATACTTCAGTTAGGATTCTCAAAATCTGCAAAACACTCAACACTTGGTGAGGGGTGGGTGTTAGCTTAGCTAACACCACTCCGATGCTTAAGTCAGTAATGTGTCATAGGAATAATAAGAATAAATTAAAATAGGATTAGTATGTGTACCTTATATCATTTGAACAGTGAGGATCCTTGAGATTCTGCCTGGGACTCCCATTGGGATTCTCACATAAAATAGGCTTTGAGGTGGATGGCATTCCAAGCTCTTGGCAGAGGTTCTCCTTCCATATTTACCAAACGGTATGCCCCCTTTCCTTCTTCAGAATCTATAAGGTAAGGGCCTTCCCACTTGGGTGCTAACTTCCCATCAGCAGGATTAGTGGTATTCTGAAAAGCTTTCCTCAAGACCAAGTCACCTACTTGGAATCTTCTTATCCTGGTATTCTTGTTATAAGATTTTGCTATCCGCTGTTGATAAGACGCCATCCGGATTCTGGCCATATCTCTGAGCTCCTCAACTGTTTCGAGATCCTGAAGGAGATTCTGGCTGTTGGTTTCAGGATCCTGGCAGCTGACTCTGGCTGTTGGAAGTACCATTTCTGTAGGGATTACAGCTTCTGCCCCAAACACTAATGAGAATGGCGTTTGGCCAGTAGCATTCTTAGGTGTGGTTCTATCCGCCCAAAGGACAAATGGCAGCTCCTCAGCCCACTTTCCTTTCTTGGAACCCAGCTTCTTCTTGAGATTGTTGATTATGATTTTGTTACTGGATTCTGCCTGTCCATTAGCTTGAGGGTGGACAGGCGTTGAAGTGATCATCTTAATGCCCCAGCTTTCACAAAAGCTTGTAGTTCTCTTGCCGATAAACTGGGAGCCATTGTCGCATATGATTTCCGCCGGAATCCCGAATCTGGTGAGGATATTCCTTTTGATAAATGATATAACCTCTTTTTCTCTCACTTGTACGTAGGCTTCTGCTTCGATCCATTTGGAGAAGTAATCTGTCATGGCAAGCATAAACACCTTTCCTCCAGGAGCTTTGGGCAGCTTACCCACAATATCCATGCCCCACTTCATGAATGGCCATGGGGATACTATAGGATGCAGATGCTCAGCCGGTTGGTGGAGGATATTGCCATGCCTTTGACAAGCGTCACATTTCTGTGAGAAGCTTGCGGCATCCTTCTTCATGGTTGGCCAATAATATCCGAATCTGAGGACTTTCGAGAACAGCGCCCTGCCCCCAGTATGGTTCCCACAATCTCCACTATGGATGTCTTCAAGCACTTCAAGAGCTTCCGACTTTTCCAGGCACCTCAAATAGACACCTGCAAGAGATCTTCTATATAGGATATCATTAATAATAGTATAGGGTACTACCTTTGTGCGAAAAGCTCTGGGGTTTTCACCCTTGGGAATCTCCCCATCTCTGAGATATTTCCTGATTGGATAAGTCCAGGATTCCTGAGTATTCTCGGGATCCTCAACGTTTGCTCCTGTGTTGTCGTCGACAGCCTGAGCTTCTTGTCGATCTATCGCCGGCGTCAAGATGTGAGTTATTGGAATCTTGACATCCTCAGGGATCCTGAGAGATGAAGCCAAATTCGCCAAAGCGTCGGCTTCCGCATTATCTTCTCTTGGGACCTGCGAAATGTTAAAATTTTCAAAAAATAGAGATAGTTTTTTAACAATTTCAAGATACTTGATCAGATTCTCCCCTCTCACTGCATAAGAGCCATTAAATTGGTTAGTCAATAAGAGAGAATCAACAAACACTTGTATGGACAGGATTCCCATATCTCTAGCCAGTTGCAGTCCAGCAATCAAGGCTTCGTACTCGGCCTCGTTGTTGGTAGCCTGAAACTCGCAAGATATAGATAGAGGTATTATGTCCCCTTGTGGCGATTTTAGCAGGATTCCCAGTCCAGTTCCTCTGACATTTGAGGAGCCATCAGTGAAGAGAATCCAATCTTCTTTGAGCTTCTCAAGCTTTTGGACTTCTTTTTTAGCTTCCGGTTCTATATCGCTGCTGAAATCCGCCATAAAGTCAGCTAATGCTTGGGATTTGATTACATTTCTTGGTTCATATTTGATGTCGTAGGCACTCAGCTTGACTGCCCATTTGGCCATCCTTCCTGACATCTCCGGCTTCCTGAGAACTGACTTAATAGGATAGTTAGACATCACAATTATAATATGCGTTTCAAAATAATGTCTAAGTTTAGTGGAAGCCATTATAAGAGATAAAATTAACTTCTCAAGATAGGAATACCTGGATTTTGCGTCTATCAGAGTTTTACTTATATAATAGACCGGATGCTGCTGACCTTGGTGGTTGTTTACTAAGACAGCACTTACTGAGCTTCCGGATACAGCGAGATATAAGTATAGTGGCTCCCCATCTTCTGGTTTCATCAAGAGTGGAGCTTCTGATAGGTACTCTTTTAGGCTTCTCAGGGCTTCTTCATGTCTATCAGCCCACTCGAAATTCTTGTTCTTTCTCAGAATTTCATAAAAGTCTTTGCTTTTCTCTAAGGATCTCGATATAAACCTGTTGAGTGCTGCAATCCTTCCTGTCAATCTTTGAACTTCCTTTATGTTTGAAGGGGATTTTAGGTTGAGGATGGCTTTAATCTGCTCAGGGCTTGCTTCGATTCCCCTTTCGGTCACCATGTAACCCAAGAACTTCCCAGCTCGCACCCCAAAGTGGCACTTGGAGGGGTTGAGCTTCATATTATAGTGGTCAAGGATGTCGAAAGCTGTTTTGAGATCCCTGACATGGTCTTTGGCCTTTTTAGATTTCACAACCATGTCATCAATGTAAACCTCCATCGTGTCCCCTAGTTGTTCCTTGAACATCATGTTGACGAGCCTCTGGTAGGTGGCACCTGCATTACGTAAACCAAAAGGCATAGCAGTGTAACAATATTTAGCTATTGGGGTTATGAAGGCCGTATGCTCCTGTTCTGAGGGTTCCATTTGGATTTGTTAGAATCCTGACGAGGCGTCCATAAAGGTGAGCATCTCATGTCCTGCTGTGGCATCCACCATTACGTCTATGTGGGGAAGTGGAAATGGATCTTTCGGATATGCCTTGTTCAAATCTGTGTAGTCAACACAGACTCTCCATTTCCTGTGACAACTGGTAATTTCCAGGTTAACTCCGTTAATAACTTCCGTTATCTTAGTTAACTATAATAGTTAACGTTACATGTCATGTTAATGTCATGTATGTGACAAACTGACATTTCAGGTCTTTTCCTGATTTAATCGAAACTTAAAATGTTATAAATGTTGTGTGAACATTTATGTGATTGATTTGCGTTGACCTTATTATCTAGGGTTTATATAAATAACTAGCACTACGAGTATACACTTGAGTCTAGATGTGGATACGTTAACTTGAACGATTAAATTTTATGATACTATTTAATCATATTCTATGATATTATGGGAACACTTATCATTTATTGTGACAATTACACTTATTATATTACGTGATATATATATTTATATATATGCACGCGTTATTCTATGATTTTACGTGACAAGGTGTCATGTAGTTACTCATAACGTCTCTATTATTATTTTATGTTATATACGTATCGTTACTATTTTGTGGTTATCATTTTAAATATCTATGAATTATTATTCATGCTTTTATGTGAACCATCTAGGGTTTACATTTTATAAACAGTACACCTTTTATATATCTCGACCTGCACATGTATATCCACCGATATAGTATACTTCGTTAACCCCGTTGGTCTTGTTAACACTTTCTAAACTTTGAGGGACTAGCTTTGCCATTTTCTAAACTATATATTTAACTAAACACACCTGGAGGGACTGACCTCGTCATTCACTAAAGTCCGTTACCTATCGTGTAAAATTAGGAGGGGTTGATTCTGCCATTTATTGAAAGTGAATAATGAATATGCCATTAACTTATGCCGACCGTCGGACTTTCGTTTCCGCTAACCGCCACCCGATCGAATTGCTGCAACCGATTACAACTACATCATTCAATTCTGTAATTAACGAGCTAGTCCTTAACCCTCATTCCATCACTCTTCGACCCCTACCACCTCTCTCCCTCTCTTGAAAACCTTTCCCGCAAGACTCATCGGAGAAGAACCCGGAAAACACGAACCACAACTTCCAAAACTGTTCTGGATCCCCCCCCCCCCTTTGCTACACAACTACTGGAATCACGCTACTACACGACCAAGAAAGAAGCAGTAGCGCCTAGGAGTACCGAAGGTACCGTCGCCGGTGTCGGGTCCGAGATTCGGTTCGAGTCACCATCGTATTCGGGTTCGGTTCATCATCTTCGATCACGGGTTATCACCTTCATCTCCATACAAGGTACGTGAATATTCTGATCATGTCGTGTGCCTCATGCTTCTGTAATTAACGATGACCATCAATGGAGGTCTGGTCATATAGGGTTTTTAATGGTGAAGATGGCGCGAACCTAAATGGTTAACTAGATGATTTTCCGGCTAAAACACAAAACAAAAGTTAGCGCAGTGGTCCGTTGCGTGACTTTTAAAGTCGAGGTTGGGAGTTCGAATCTTGGCCACTGCCTTCTTTTTTATTTATTTCCTGTAAAACTGATTTCCTGCTAGTGAATAATCAAAACCTATTTCTATCGAATTGTTAACCAAACAAACCTTTGTCCCAGTAGTTTGGGTGTTGTGACTAGAACTAGAGATCACGGGTTCAAACCCGGTGACCTTCCGTCATCACTATTTTATTTTTATTATGAAGTTTGTGGACTTATCAATATTGTGATTTTGATTATTATTCCGTTATTTTTATATAAAACAAGTTTTATAGACGCATTTTTGTATATAATTTATTTGGAAAATTCAAGACGATTATTTATATAAATGGGGACGTTTAGAAAATACATATTTACATATAAGAATTAGTGGTTATAAACTGAGCATTTTTGTAAACCTTGTATTGGTGGAAAAATACGTGTGAAGTAATATATTTATCGTCATTTCGATATAAATGATCTTAAACATTGGATGTATATATTTACATGTATTTATGAATATATATGAATGTATTTTTAGTGTTCGATGTTATAAATGTATAATTATATATTTGGTTATATATATATATATATATATATATATATATATATATATATATATTTTATGATTCGATTTTATGGAGGTATATTATTAGTTAATAATATACTTTTCGTCGACTTGTGAAATTATCATGATCTTTGGCTATGCGTCATTCTCAACTCGTTTTGGATTTTATAATCTTCGTCGTGTCATAGTTGACATTGTCTATCTTTCACTGTGGTCTAGACTTATCCGTTTTTCAATTAAACACACACTTATGTACAAATGCTTGTTAGGTGTTTGGTAGAGTATTTAAGACCGCTATTTGCTACTTGCTGTGTTATGTATCTGGAATTGCTGTGCACCCAAAGGTGAGTTTCACAACCTTTACGTTACGTCCGGTTTTGGACGATAACACACGCAAACACGTTACACCTGGGTTGGGGTGATAACACGATAACGTTTATGTATTATTAAAGTAGAAATCCAACATATATCACATGTTCACGTAAAATGCTTATCTTTGAAAGTCCTTACTTATCGAACCGTTAATAGTTTATAGCGAGGGGATATTGGGTAGTACTACTGGGGTCCGACAAACCCCACTCAGCGGGCACGAGATGCACCACCCGACTGGCGGTCGGACTGAGGACAATGTCAGCCTAACTTACCGTGATCGAGTAGACACGGGGAAGGCAAAACACGTAAGGATTATTCCTACAACTAATTGGTCAGCTTCGGTTGCGAACGTTTTAGTGACATGAACTTAGGCTCGCTACCTACGATATGGATTGTACTTGTAATATACATAACGGAAATACGAATAAAACTATTGTATTCGTACTGCATATCTATACTAGTTGTAGATATGTACTTATGTGAACTCACCAGCCTTTTGGTTGACACTTTCTTTCAAACATGTTTCTCTCAGGTCGCAGGTGTTCGAGTATCACGAGTATGCATGCGTGAGCCCTTAAAACCCTGTTATGGTTTTCTATGCAAGTTACTTTATTTCAAATAACAATGTTTCGTGTAAATATTAAATCTTTTGTTTATGCTTCCGCAATTTGTAAAACTCTGAATTTATATTTTAATGAAATATGAAACGTTTTTATTAATTATTGGTCGTTTGGTGTAACTAATGGACGACGATCCTGGTTTGCTACACCCCACACGGTAAAACTCCGTTAGTGGAAATTGGGGGTGTGACAGATTGGTATCAGAGCCCATGGTTACAGCGAACTAAGATTTTTGTCTTAGACTGTAACTGTTTTGTATTAGTTGCACACCAAAACATTTTTCTCATGCATCGTGATACTCACTCCTACACACGTCTGGACTACAATATGTCGTTTACACTATTTAACCCTCTTATACTCACGGCGAGGAGCCGCTCAATCATGAGTCGTCTTCAACATATCGGGATCATGCATCTCTTATTTACCGTCCGTGGACGACGAGACGTCAAATCAGATCGGAGGATCACGTCTACGCTCTTGATGAGTCTATTGCTGCTCGAGATTGTTCTAGGTTGAAAAACTAGGTGTAATACCCAAACGATTGACATATGATTACTTAGGGAAGGTGGTATGATACCTCTTCTTGATCTTAAACCTTTCTCCTAGCTTAAGAGGTCCTTGTTATATCTGCTCTACATATACCTTTGAATTGGTTCATTCAGGAAATGTTATCATGACGTGCTAATAGCGCGATCATTCAGCTGCAGAAGAGGCAACATTGTATGGGTCCAAGTGGTTTCCTATGGGGCACTTGTACCTGCTTTTGTTAACCTGATCTTTTCACATTTGCCTTGATCTTTTAAGATCTTCCTCTTCTTGTTTTCATCGCGTTGTGCGTCGAGATGACACAACTTGGGAAGAACTCCTATAACCTCAACGGTACTTGATGTGGGCCGACTAAGGTGTTTTTTTATACACCGAATTATGTTCAAGTCGGTATGCGTGATAAACCCTATCCGGATCCTATTGAGTTAAATTTCTGGCTGACTCGCTTTGGGTGGGTCATACCAAGTAAAGCGAACATATTGTTCCTGAAACTTGTCCCTTAACAAATTCTGGTCAAGATAACCAGGGGTTAGTGACCACATTCCTGATACCCACATTGTGGATATCTCATATATATACTCCACCTTACCTGGTAGTTGAAGTAAGAGGAACTAGAATGATCATATAAAGTAAATCATAGTTACGGGTGCACACGTAAATGTAATTTGCAGTATATGAAAATCCTGGAGAATCCTACTAGGCAAGCCAATGGTCATATTGGGACCAAATTCCGGTAATTTTTTTTTCTTCCCAGTGGCATTGAATGTTGAGGATGTTGAAATTCGACCGGATGATCGAAGTCATCTATGTTTGTAAATGTTGTCGCGCAAGATCTCATCTCTTAGATATATGGATTCTAATCCATTCGTGAACCCTTTGAACCTCGTCACGAATGTCAGTCCTGAAAGGGGCATCTTTTCACCCGTTCATATCAATGGCCAGTTTTCTTTAACTAAGAACACTCTCGACGGAACCTTTGACCGGTTTGAACTCTTCTTGAATCATGATTCTACTTTCACGACTATACCGACCATATCAATCCGTGGAACTTTACGATCATGAGACGACTTGGATATACATTCACCGGACGACTACCCAGACAACATTGGATAAACGAATTATATAAATCATGTTTCGCGAGCACTGAAACATATTTCTTCGCTAAAAACTCTTGTGAAGTTTCCCTCTGAAGATTCATTCTTCCTGATCTTCTTGTGCGAACCAAAACATCATCACGATTGTAAAAACTGCCTACCTCACTGCAATCATATTTCCCTCTAATGAAGGTAATGCTAGTGAAGAGTCTTCATGGTCTTAAACTAATGACTTCCAGCTTTAACTTAATGGCTACTCTTTGACCTTTTGAACATGTACTATTGATTCTTGTTTGCGTCATTTGAACCTTTTATGATTTAACAACTGACAGTTTCTGATTCTCACACTTTTGTAATCCTTATGCCCTGGGTAAACTTTTAAGCTTTGGAACCGGAAAGTATTACATATTCGGTTAGCTTTTCAACTAGTTAGCACCATTGATGATGAGACTACCCTTTGCCTTTGTCACGGTAATAATACAAAGCCTTTTATAGAAACCCTATTTACACCCATCGAGCATGACCTTCTTGTCATCTATCACCAATTGCACCATTGACCTTGTAGTTTCCCTTCTTACGCATGGAGTTCACCTAAGTATCTATACATTTGTATATTTATTAACGCTCTTGTCATAACAACTATCGATAAAATTTAGGGTTATTGGATTTTAATAATATGAATTAAGCTCTATTGGCGGATAATAATACGAATTCAGGAATTTCCTTACAATAATACGAATTCGTCACTTAGGTGTAAAAAATGATACACCGTTAGTTTTTCACTAACGGTGTTAATTTTTGCTGACTGGACTGATGACGTGTCATGCCACGTGGCATGTTTAACCATTTTTTTAAAGGGTTATTGGATTTTAATAATATGAATTAAGCTCTATTGGCGGATAATAATACGAATTCAGGAATTTCTCTACAATAATACGAATTCGTCACTTAGGTGTCAAAAATGATACACCGTTAGTTTTTCACTAACGGTGTTAAGTTTTGCTGACGTGGACTGATGACGTGGCATGTTTAACTAGGTTTTTAAAATGAGGGACCTATTTCTGTAATACCTTCAAAAATGTGGGGTTAATATAAAAAAAAAGAAAAAAAAACCTAAAAATCTAATCATCGTCTTCCTCATCCTTGCCACCACCATAACCTGTTCGCCGGCACCACCATAACCTGTTTGTCGGTGACCACCGGAATCCGCCACCACCGCCCCATTCTCCGGCTCCAACAAACTCGTCCTCTGGCCACCACCATAACCCGTTTGTCGGTGGTGGCCAGAGGACTCTAGATTGGTGGCAAGGATGAGGAAGACGATGATTAGATTTTTAGGTTTTTTATTCTTTTTTTTATATTAACCCCACATTTTTGAAGGTATTACAGAAATAGTCCCTCATTTTAAAAACCTAGTTAAACATGCCACGTCATCAGTCCACGTCAGCAAAACTTAACACCGTTAGTGAAAAACTAACGGTGTATCATTTTTGACACCTAAGTGACGAATTCGTATTATTGTAGAGAAATTCCTGAATTCGTATTATTATCCGCCAATAGAGCTTAAATCATATTATTAAAATCCAATAACCCTTTAAAAAATCGGTTAATAAACATGCCACGTGGCATGACACGTCATCAGTCCAGTCAGCAAAAATTAACACCGTTAGTGAAAAACTAACGGTGTATCATTTTTTACACCTAAGTGACGAATTCGTATTATTGTAAGGAAATTCCTGAATTCGTATTATTATCTGCCAATAAAGCTTAATTCATATTATTAAAATCCAATAACCCTAAAATTTATGGTACACGAATCCTCGTCGTCCCTTTCAGAAGACTTTCTTTGATAAAACCCCAGCCTGAACTTAAACGTTATGGCCTGTTTAAAAATTTGAACGTCTTGAAATCTAAAGCATTATGATATTCATGCTGTGTGTGTCAACCTCTTAATGATCTACGCTAGAGTAGGAAACCTTACGTATATTTTTGGTATTGTGAATGGAAACTATTACACCTTTTGTGTGCAACATAATGAGGTTTTAATCAAATTGACGTACTCTGTTTCCGTTAAAAACATCTAATGTGGTTCGACTAATAGCTAGTAATGGTAGGCTGCTGGTACACCTTCAAGGTGCTCATAGTGTGGTGGGTTAGTTGCGGTACGCCCTATATATAAGCATTAGTGGCATGTTGAATGTGGGACCAGTACCGGAACAAGGATTGACGTTAGAGTCATACACAAGAGTCTCATCTTGAGAGACTCCTTCTAACGGGACTATATCCTCGACAAAACTGCGTAGTGCTACTTTTTCCGAGATCACATATATCTGCTACGTATTCCTACCGAAAGAGACATACCCGAAATAACCAAACTCCGTGCTTTCAATTGTCCGAGTCTAGAAGAAAAACTCTACTAAAACAAACTTCCTGTCACGATTCGGTTGTGAATTCTGACTCAGATGAACACCAACGTTTAAAAAAAACAAGAATCTTTTTTTTTCTTATGAATGACAAACCGCATGATCAAACAACTTCAATTTTTAGAAGTATGTATGATGAAAAAGATTGACTTTCGTTTAAGGGAAAACTATTTTTGAATCGACTGTCCCTTTTGATAAGCTTTATGGCTATCATTAAAGAGATACCCCCGATCATTTTCTATGAAACACATGACTTGGCCTCTTAGTTTGTGGTAAACCTGCACCAAACCCTGACAAAATTCTCTATGTACGGTTATCCAAAACCAAAACCTCCTTTGAATACCCTAATGTTCTGTGTTTCGAAGACACACATTTACTTCACGTTCACGCCGTGCAATATTTCCAAACACTATTTAAACCAATATTCTGGAAGGAGCGATTCACATCGCATGGAGTGTGAGAACACCAAGTAGATTGGGCACTTCCGAACTTAAGCAGTGAAAACCCCTCTCGACGAGATGTTTACTCTATGGAACTGTATAACCGTTGACACTGTTCATCTCAATATCTATTGATGCGAATTTCTTGCCAAACCCTGTCAATCATGTTAGGTAATTTCTTTGAACTCTACGCCATATATTACGACATTTACACCCTCTCAGTTTGTATCTTAACTGGTGCCATTTTAAGCTCACATGTCATGCTTTGGAACGTGTAGATGCCACTATCGTACGCTACCACCTAATCACTCACTTGATTCATGAACTGAGCCATTGTCGCTCTCTGTCTTAACTTCGATGTCTTCATAACTGATGCCATATACCTTTCTGTAGGGCACCACCGATTATTGGTACCTCACACTTTACACTTTTATTTTAATTAAACTTTTACCCTCATTTTTGGACCCTTACCAGGGGTAATATGCATGATGAGATGTTGTATGATTCTGAACCCTAGTTTGAATTTCAACCTAATCGTTTCCACTATTACCTGAATAATTCTTAGCAGAATTTAGTAAAAAAAACTTATTTAAAAAAAAAACAACAAACTTTTATGTGTTACCTCTGAAAGGCAATTATAACACCCGATTTAATTACTGTTTGGACCTCGGTTTCGCTGTCACTAAATCAGTATGTTGCTAGCTATGTTTCAGTATGTGAGAAATTGTTAAACCGTTTTAACCATGATAGATTGTTTGCTTGCTTTTGACCCTCTCATGAGAAATTGTTACGAGACACATGTGTTTATGCATGTTAAATTTGAGAACCTAATCCTATGTTTAGGGTATAAACCGATTAATCATTGAAGTGCTGGTTTAAACATAAGTCGCGTAGAATTGCATGATTAGTTATGTGTATGAAACGTGTTAGGAACCATAAAATGACATGCTTTGAATGTTGACATGCTTTGAATGTATTAAATTGATTAAGTATGAAAACCATACACCATACAAGGTCCTAAGTCTCCTACCTCGGTGGGAATGACAAGACTGTGTGAAGTTGCCCCGTCAACCTTGCACCGTATGGGTTGTGTTGGTTAGTTTATGAACTCAGATGCTAGAGATATGTCATGTTAGGGTTGTATGCTAGTATATAAGGTGTTGGGACAATTGTATGCGTTGTATGGTAAAACCTTCATGATAGATTGCATGCTAGTTTACGTTGCCTGTATCAACCATTAAAGAAAGCCTTCGTAGAAACTCGTACGCTATTCAAACTGTTATTGCATGAAATGTGAATTCCCATATATTATGAATCATGTGAACTTAATCAGACATAACTCCGTACTAAATCAACCAATGGGTCATAATGTTAACTTGTGTTGTCTTGTGTAATTCCATGCTATTTGCTAGTTGGTAGGCAAATTCAGATGTTTACGTTTTCATTAGACAACTGGTCTATTAGCCAAACATTGATTGACTTGATGCACACACAATTTTCTCATACCCAAATTTCACCAATCCACCTGGGCTATTGGTGAATGTGATTTCCTTATGCAAAAACGAGACCTAAAATGAGAATATCGCTCCTAGCATTAGGTGTGATATGCTAGGGGCTACGCGGACATATTATGGTCCCTTCGTCAGGTGAATTTTTGACTTCAGACATGAATGTTATCATGTTACTCCGTAAAGCTTTGCCACTCAACATTGTTCTCGTAATACAGTTGGTCAACTATTCTAGTAGAAACTCTCGATCAGAGAAAATACTTTCTATACTTTCAATTCGGATTCTTTTCGAAATCCTTTAAACATTTTGGCACCTCCTCAGCATGTTGTACACATTACTAGACATAACATCCAACACTCCTTTTAGATGAGAGAACCTGGATTCTTTCGATATGTTATTGTCAAGAGCGATTCTTGTAACAATTGACACATATTAAATTTCGAGACGAAATTTCTTTTCAACTTGGGGAAGATGTAATAACTGAAAAATTTCTTTCCCTTTTTCTTTCATCCCAGTCAGTTAATCAATGCCACCTCAAGCATTACCTTAATTTTCGGGACGAAAATTCTTTCAACTTGGGGATGATGTGACAACTGGTAATTTCCAGGTTAACTCCGTTAATAACTTCCGTTATCTTAGTTAACTATAATAGTTAACGTTACATGTCATGTTAATGTCATGTATGTGACAAACCGACATTTCAGGTCTTTTCCTGATTTAATCGAAACTTAAAATGTTATAAATGTTGTGTGAACATTTATGTGATTGATTTGCGTTGACCTTATTATCTAGGGTTTATATAAATAACTAGCACTACGCGTATACACTTGAGTCTAGATGTGGATACGTTAACTTGAACGATTAAATTTTATGATACTATTTAATCATATTCTATGATATTATGGGAACACTTATCATTTATTGTGACAATTACACTTATTATTTTACGTGATATATATATTTATATATATGCACGTGTTATTCTATGATTTTACGTGACAAGGTGTCATGTAGTTACTCATAACGTCTCTATTATTATTTTATGTTATATACGTATTGTTACTATTTTGTGGTTATCATTTTAAGGGAACTTCAGGTAGATATAAATATCTATGAATTATTATTCATGCTTTTATGTGAACCATCTAGGGTTTACATTTTATAAACAGTACACCTTTTATATATCTCGACCTGCACATGTATATCCACCGATATAGTATACTTCGTTAACCCCGTTGGTCTTGTTAACACTTTCTAAACTTTGAGGGACTAGCTTTGCCATTTTCTAAACTATATATTTAACTAAACACACCTGGAGGGACTGACCTCGTCATTCACTAAAGTCCGTTACCTATCGTGTAAAATTAGGAGGGGTTGATTCTGCCATTTATTGAAAGTGAATAATGAATATGCCATTAACTTATGCCGACCGTCGGACTTTCGTTTCCGCTAACCGCCACCCGATCGAATTGCTGCAACCGATTACAACTACATCATTCAATTCTGTAATTAACGAGCTAGTCCTTAACCCTCATTCCATCACTCTTCGACCCCTACCACCTCTCTCCCTCTCTTGAAAACCTTTCCCGCAAGACTCATCGGAGAAGAACCCGGAAAACACGAACCACAACTTCCAAAACTGTTCTGGATCCCCCCCCCCCCCTTTGCTACACAACTACTGGAATCACGCTA
Source organism: Deinandra increscens subsp. villosa (assembly GCA_039602395.1). Lineage (NCBI taxonomy): Eukaryota > Viridiplantae > Streptophyta > Magnoliopsida > Asterales > Asteraceae > Deinandra > Deinandra increscens. The sequence goes on along the minus strand of JBCNJP010000010.1, from coordinate 554,769 downwards.
CTACACGACCAAGAAAGAAGCAGTAGCGCCTAGGAGTACCGAAGGTACCGTCGCCGGTGTCGGGTCCGAGATTCGGTTCGAGTCACCATCGTATTCGGGTTCGGTTCATCATCTTCGATCACGGGTTATCACCTTCATCTCCATACAAGGTACGTGAATATTCTGATCATGTCGTGTGCCTCATGCTTCTGTAATTAACGATGACCATCAATGGAGGTCTGGTCATATAGGGTTTTTAATGGTGAAGATGGCGCGAACCTAAATGGTTAACTAGATGATTTTCCGGCTAAAACACAAAACAAAAGTTAGCGCAGTGGTCCGTTGCGTGACTTTTAAAGTCGAGGTTGGGAGTTCGAATCTTGGCCACTGCCTTCTTTTTTATTTATTTCCTGTAAAACTGATTTCCTGCTAGTGAATAATCAAAACCTATTTCTATCGAATTGTTAACCAAACAAACCTTTGTCCCAGTAGTTTGGGTGTTGTGACTAGAACTAGAGATCACGGGTTCAAACCCGGTGACCTTCCGTCATCACTATTTTATTTTTATTATGAAGTTTGTGGACTTATCAATATTGTGATTTTGATTATTATTCCGTTATTTTTATATAAAACAAGTTTTATAGACGCATTTTTGTATATAATTTATTTGGAAAATTCAAGACGATTATTTATATAAATGGGGACGTTTAGAAAATATATATTTACATATAAGAATTGGTGGTTATAAACTGAGCATTTTTGTAAACCTTGTATTGGTGGAAAAATACGTGTGAAGTAATATATTTATCGTCATTTCGATATAAATGATCTTAAACATTGGATGTATATATTTACATGTATTTATGAATATATATGAATGTATTTTTAGTGTTCGATGTTATAAATGTATAATTATATATTTGGTTATATATATATATATATACATACATATTTTATGATTCGATTTTATGGAGGTATATTATTAGTTAATAATATACTTTTCGTCGACTTGTGAAATTATCATGATCTTTGGCTATGCGTCATTCTCAACTCGTTTTGGATTTTATAATCTTCGTCATGTCATAGTTGACATTGTCTATCTTTCACTGTGGTCTAGACTTATCCGTTTTTCAATTAAACACACACTTATGTACAAATGCTTGTTAGGTGTTTGGTAGAGTATTTAAGACCGCTATTTGCTACTTGCTGTGTTATGTATCTGGAATTGCTGTGCACCCAAAGGTGAGTTTCACAACCTTTACGTTACGTCCGGTTTTGGACGATAACACACGCAAACACGTTACACCTGGGTTGGGGTGATAACACGATAACATTTATGTATGATTAAAGTAGAAATCCAACATATATCACATGTTCACGTAAAATGCTTATCTTTGAAAGTCCTTACTTATCGAACCGTTAATAGTTTATAGCGAGGGAATATTGGGTAGTACTACTGGGGTCTGACAAACCCCACTCAGCGGGCACGAGATGCACCACCCGACTGGCGGTCGGACTGAGGACAATGTCAGCCTAACTTACCGTGATCGAGTAGACACGGGGAAGGCAAAACACGTAAGGATTATTCTTACAACTAATTGGTCAGCTATCGGTTGCGAACGTTTTAGTGACATGAACTTAGGCTCGCTACCTACGATATGGATTGTACTTGTAATATACATAACGGAAATACGAATAAAATTATTGTATTCGTACTGCATATCTATACTAGTTGTAGATATGTACTTATGTGAACTCACCAGCCTTTTGGTTGACAGTTTCTTTCAAACATGTTTCTCTCAGGTCGCAGGTGTTCGAGTATCACGAGTATGCATGCATGAGCCCTTAAAACCCTGTTATGGTTTTCTATGCAAGTTACTTTATTTCAAATAACAATGTTTCGTGTAAATATTAAATCTTTTGTTTATGCTTCCGCAATTTGTAAAACTCTGAATTTATATTTTAATGAAATATGAAACGTTTTTATTAATTATTGGTCGTTTGGTGTAACTAATGGACGACGATCCTGGTTTGCTACACCCCACACGGTAAAACTCCGCTAGTGGAAATTGGGGGTGTGACATTTCCCGTTCTTCTTTTGAACCACCACCACATTGGCTAGCCATTTGGGATACTTGACTTCCTTGATCATTTTTGTTTTGAGAAGCTTATCGACTTCTTCTTGAATTATTGCATTCGTTTCGGGGGCGAACTTCCTTCTCTTCTGCTGTATGGGCCTGAAAGAAGGATCCAAACCAAGTTTGTGAGTTATAACATGTTTAGGTATACCTGTCATGTCTTCATGCTTCCAAGCGAAGGTAGGCCTTCTGGCTTTGAGAAGCTCAATCAACTTCTCTTCAACGTCTTCTGGGATGCTGGATCCAACGAGCACCTTGATCTCAGGATTCTCGTGATCTAATTGGACTTCTTTGACATCGAGCTTCCTGTCTTCCTGCTTTTGGGGTGCTCTTTTCTGTAATTGCTATCCTTTCGTCACTTTTGTTGAGTTCTTCATGGAGGTTGAGTAGCAGTTCTTGGCTTCCTGCTGGTCGCTTTCAATCCTGACAACTCCCCATGGTGTAGGAAGCTTGATACACTGGTGGTATGTAGAGGGAACTGCCATTCATCTCATGAATCCAAGGCCTGCCAAGAATAATATTGCAACAGGAGAGGGTATCTATAACACAGAATTTTTGCATACAATTTACTCCCTCTATATATACTGGTAGTTTGATATCTCCAACTGTACTCTTGGTTTCTCCGTTGAAACCCACCAGGACTGAGGATCTTGCCACAATTTCGGATTCTGGGATGCCCATCTTCTTGAGCACATCTAGACGAATTATGTTGACAGAGCTCCCGTTGTCAATCAGGATCCTGCGCACAAAGTGGTTAGCGATATATAGAGTAACTACAAGGCTGTCAAGGTGGGGATCCTGAACGTGAGAGCGGTCGCCCTCATCAAAGGATATAGTCTTTTCATGTGTCAGGGTGGAAGTCCGGACAGGTCTGGATCCCTGTTCAGACTTAGATTCTTTAGCGTGCTTCTTTGCTGAGGAATACGAGGTGCCACAAATATCTGAGCCTCCTGATATGAAGTTGATGATTTGAGCATCCTGTGGTGGAGAGGCTGCTCTTTGAGGGGCTTGTTCAGCTTCCTGAGTTTTGCTTCTCTTTCTACCCAACAACTCTTTGAGATGCCCTTTGCTGAGTAGGTAGCTGATTTCTTTCCTAAGTGCAATGCATTCATCTGTCAGATGACCGAAATCCTCGTGATAGGCACACCACTTCGATTTATCTTTCCAGGATGCCCGCTTGGTATCCTTCCTGGGCCATCTTGCTTTTTCACCTAGATCCTGCATGGCACACATTAAACCACCAATGTCAACTGAAAAACAGTATTCAGATACCTTGGGGTATTCCTCATCATCGTCATCTTGATCCACAGCATTAACTCTTTGATTATCCTGTTTGGAATATGGCCTGGATCTGTATGGTTTCCCAGGGGATTCCGATTTCTTGCTGTTGTGATCATATTTGGGGATATCCAGTCTTTGGTGAATTTTCTTGTCGTCTTCCAATCGGATGAACCTTAAGGCTCTGCTTCGAACTTCGTCAAGGTTCCTGCAAGGAGTCATGACAAGATCTTCGTAAAAACGGGAATCCCTTCGGAGTCCCATCTTGAAGGCTTCAACCGCGGCTGCCATATCCAGGTTAGGAATCTCCAAAGATTCTCGTCCGAATCTGGCAATGTATTCTCTGAGCGGCTCGTCTGATTTCTGGACTATCCTGTATAAATCACTGGTTAGTTTCTCAAAGGTCCTGCTACAATAAAATTGACTGTTAAACATGTTAACCAAATGAGAAAACGAAGTAATAGTGTTGGGAGGAATGCTAAGTAGCCATTTCATGGCTGGTCCTGTTAAGGTTGAACCAAAGCCCTTGCATAGACAGGCTTCTTTGATTTCTATTGGAATGGGATTGATTTCCATGCGCTCCCTGTAATGTGCCACGTGCTCTTCAGGATCTGTGGTTCCATCGTAAAGCTTCATGCTTGGAGTTTGGAAACGCTTTGGGATCTCCACTTGAGAAATCGGCCAAGCAAATCTAGAGATCTTGTGGCTTTTCAAAGGAACCTCAGGAATAGGTTTCAGGATCCCTGGAACACTTGATATCATCTCTTTCAACTTCTGGAGCTCCCTAGCAATACTTGGATGAATACATGCATCATATGGAGCACCCTTGTTAGAAACGATAGGAATTGAATTGGGCACACTACCTGGGCTAGGATTCTGGACTGGGATCCTGGGAATATATCCATAGTTCGTTGGGATGCTCGGCTCAGTAGTGGCTGTTGTTTGCATGGGGATGAAGTCACCATCATGCACATCTGAGGAGCTAGTCTTGAAAACTCCTGCAGAAACAGAAGGGTTAAAATATTGATATCCTTGGGGGTTCTGGCTTGGATTCTCATCAGAAAAAGGATATCCTTGAGACGGTGTGGCAAGGGATCCCAACGATAGCGGAATCCAAGGATCCTTATAGCGTGACTGCGAGGATTCTGGTGAGATAGCTCCTGAGAATCTTGCGGTATTCCTTGCATATCCAGCGACCTGAGATGTCACTGTAGGGACTGCAGTGAAGCTTGTAGTTGATTTGTAACCGTAGCGTGCCGGATCCGAGGATCCTGACGCATTGAAGTCAAGATGCCTGGGGAATAGAGGGCTTTGTTCCTCCACAGGTTTCTTAGACTTCTTAAGCTGCTCGATCTCCTTCATCACCGTTTGGTTGGTCTTCTCTTGCTGATCCATTTGACTTTTTACCTGCTTAATCAAGGAAAACAAATCGTTGTTAGTGATAACGGGATCAACAGATTGAACCTAGGATCCTGTGAAGGCAGGATAGTCAGTTTTTCTCGGCTGCTCGTCCACTTTCTTCTGTCGGTCATTAGTTTTCTTCTGGCTTCCTGGAGCGAAAGGAAGAGGAGGAATGGAGGACGATGTAGAGGCCGAAGCAGATTTTGTAGGTTTGACATCTTTGGGATTGGAGATCAAACGAAGCGAACAAAGTATGAAATTTTGGTAAGATTAAGCACCACTTGCCCCACGGTGGCCGCCAAAATGTTTTGGTCAAAAATTCACTTGGGAATCCTGTATTCCAAACTTTGAATGTGAGGTAGTGTGCTTAAAGATCAAATGAACGATGTATCAAAATAGAGATGATAACACAACGATATAACGAGGGAAAATCCAAAATCCTTTGAGTTTCCTCTAGGAATCCTGGCAAAAAACCTCGGGAGCCGGCCTGAAGAGCCTGCTGCCTCACAATATTATTAAAAACGAAATAAAGGATTGCAAAGGGTTGGAGGTTTGATCGATAAGAGCTAAGTGTTACAGTATTTGCAGTGGTAATCGAACTATGATAAGTGTTGTGTGTGTTCCTACTAATCGAATCCTCGTTTATATAACAAACTAACTACTAACTAACTATCCGGGATTCTCGGGATCTCTTCCCCCCATTTCTCTTGACCGTTAAAGGAGGTTCGACCCACTCTACCACGTGCAAGCTAGTTAAGACCGAGTCTTCAGGAGGTAGTTAAGCTCTTTAACGTTCCTGAAAACAAATAAAACACATGGCAAAAATAAGGGTTAGTCGATAATAAATATTCAGGATACCTAACTGGACGGGATTCCCAAACTGTAGCGAGATTCCTGATCTTATGTAGCTTCTCTGTGAGCATCGTGAAATCGACCCCTAACAGTATCACCGGATATGATCACATTGGATGAGACATACCACAATGTAGTATTCATCGATCATGTTGAGGTGTTGTTATTGTAATAAAAAAATACCTACGAAAATGTAACAAGTGCTCATAAATATGTATTATCATTTAAAGAGAAAAGTAATAATTATGAAATATAGAGCAAGTATTTAACATGCAGATGTAAATTTTTAATACGTTATAGTTATCGTTAAGTATAATGTGAAATTGCTACCGTTTGCGTCATACGTTATGTTTAACTTGTATCATCGGGCTCACTACTAGAAACATGGTCTTCCTTGACACGCGAACGATAACACTCGGTCCTTCTTGACGCGCAAAAAACGTGTTTTGGTCAAAAACTGCCTAAGCAATTAGTTGATCAAACTTTGTATGTGAGGTAGCGTGTTTGATGTAAATAAGGATGAAAATGTAACTGCTAGAATAGACACGAGGATATAACGAGGGAAAATCCAAGTATCCTTGAGTATCCTCAAGGAGCCTGGCAAAAAACCTCGGGGGCCGGTTCAAAGTACCTGCCGCCTAAAACTTTTATATAATGAAAGTTCTGATTACAAAGTAAATGAGCTCGAATTCTAAGTGTTGCAGAGAATTGTAATCGAAAAGATTGTGTGTGTGTGGAAAAAGGTGTCTTGTGTGTGTCCTAGAGCTCAGTTTAAATAGTCAAAAATACATTAACTAACTAGGCTAAAAACTAGGGATTGAGTCTTCAAGTCTTTGTGAACGTTGGAGTCAGTTACAACACGTCCCATAAAGCCTTGACCGAGTCTTTAGCCATCATTTACACGTCCCTTAATACCTGCAATCAATTAAGACACGTGGACAATTGTAACGGTTAAATCGATAACTGTAGTTCAGGATCCTTTGAGCTTCTGGCGAGCATCCTGAAATAATATAACCAACTGTCCTATATTTTAGGTATTCTCCCAACTAAGCCAATATGAACGTTGTGGACCACTTAGTCCACGTTCTCTATCATTTGTCCGAGTCTTTAGGCTTGTCTACACGTTTCTTTGACCCTGCAATTAATAAGACACATGGGAAAAACAAACGGGTTAGTTGATAACTGTAATTCCGAGATGCTCGAACCTGCCAGGATCCTGAACTTGCATAAGGATACCAAACCATTTGAGCTGCTGCCAGGATCCCGGATTATCAGCCCTAACAATTGCCCCTGAATTTTAACAGTTGTCGACCAAGAAGACGGCTGTAAAAATTCAAACTCAACGTCATCTCTTGAAATAATTACGAAGGTGACTCGTTAGCTCCTGATTTGATAGCAACACAACATCTCATGTGATTTCCCCATAAATAACTCTAAGTTTCTGTCTTCCCCATACATCAGTCGGAACCCTGTCGATTGCTCTTTTTGTATTTCCTGCATATATATGACTTAGTAGCATTTTGATCATCATGGTGTGCCGTGTATGCTTTTAATTATTTTGAAAAATGTTAGAATGAGGATCCTTCAGGATGCTCAGCATAGTTTAGTTTAAAAACTCAAAAGTTTATTAAAATTTTGTCAATGTTAACAAACCATGATGCCATCTAATACTTAGTAATAAAAATACGTATTAAACGCAGTATCAATATAACCTGTTTGAGAATACTCCAACCGTAGAGGTAGTCAGGATCTCTAAGGATCCTTAGGAATCCTTAAGATAGACTTGATGAAATTCCGATTTTAAGGTTTAAAATACCTTAAAAACCTTGAGCACTTGTGAATAAGTTAAACTGGGGTCAAGCCCAATCTTGTATTCTCGCAGTGTAAAACGTTTTATAAATCTTGGGTCTAAGCCAACTGGGGTCAAGCCCGAAACTTGAGAGACACAAGTGTGTCTAAGCCTTAATTAATGCGAGAGCATCAACAACCTTTGCTAACCTGAGGACAAGCTCATAGATACTTGGGACTAAGCCAACTGGGGTCAAGCCCAAAACTTGAGAGACACGAATGTGCCTAAACCTTGGTTGACATGAAAATGCCAAAAACCTTAGAATCTTTTCGAGATGACACGTCTGCCATCCATTTTGAAGCGCACTCTATGGCCAACAGTGATGAAATTATCAGCCACCCTAGGATGGACTGGTCGCACCACCTCGAACCATAGGCCACCATCGTGCGCTCCTGGCGAGGGTCTTGCGCTCCTGGCGATTCCCATTAGTGAACGAGAAGGTGAAAACCTCCTAAACCTTTGATTGCATTCAGAATGCATTTGACTTAGAAGAGGTGATCAGCCTCTAACTTATGACAGGATGCTCCGAACAGCTGCAAAACACTTCAAGGCTCGGTGAGGGGCGGGTGTTAGTTTGGCTAACACCCCTCCGATGCTTAAGTCAGTAATTACTTCACAAAAATAATAATATGAAATTAAAATAATGGTTAAAGTCATACCTGAGGTCTTTGAAGTTTAGACAAGGATTCCTTGATATGCTCAAAGGATCTAGAAAGCACTTACATAAAATATAACTTCAAGTGAATTGCGTTCCAAGCTCTTGGGAGCAGCTCACCTTCCATAGTAACTAACCTGTATGCTCCTTTTCCAGCTTCTGAATCCACCAGGTAGGGTCCTTCCCATTTAGGCGCGAGTTTCCCATGTGCCGGATTGGTTGTATTTTGAAAAGCTTTCCTGAGTACCAGATCTCCTACTTGAAATCTTCTGATCCTGAGATTCCTGTTATAAGACTTGGCTATCTTTTGCTGGTATGCTGCCATCCTAAATTTTGCGAGGTCTCTGATTTCTTCAATTGTTTCAAGATCTTCAAGGAGCTCTTGTTTGTTTGCTTCAAAATCCTGGTGGCTTGTTCTCGCAGTTGGCATCACCATCTCAGTAGGAATTACAGCTTCGGATCCAAACACTAAGGAAAATGGTGTTCGACCAGTAGCATTCTTGGAGGTCGTTCTGTCAGCCCATAATACGAAAGGTAGCTCTTCAGCCCACTTTCCTTTCTTGTCTCCTAGCTTCTTCTTGAGGTTATTGATGATAATCTTATTGCTCGATTCTGCCTGGCCATTAGCTTGTGGATGTATGGGAGTTGAAGTTACCATCTTGATGCCCCATGCCTCACAAAAACTAGTTGTTCTTTTGCCAATAAACTGAGATCCATTGTCGCACACTATTTCTGATGGAATTCCAAATCTTGTTAAGATATTCCTTTTGATAAAGGAAATTACTTCCTTTTCTCTAACTTGAACAAAAGCTTCGGCTTCAATCCATTTAGAAAAGTAGTCCGTCATAGCCAGCATGAAGACTTTTCCTCCAGGTGCTACAGGCAGCTTACCAACTATATCCATTCCCCATTTCATGAACGGCCATGGAGATGATATTGAATGGAGCGGCTCAGCAGGCTGATGGAGGATGTTGCCGTGCCGCTGACATGCATCACACTTTTGAACAAAGGCCATAGCATCCTTCTTCATGGTGGGCCAGTAGTATCCTGTTCTTAATACTTTTGAATATAGTGATCTGCCCCCAGTGTGATTGCCACAATCACCTTCATGAATATCCTGAAGTACCGCATGTGCTTCAGGCTGCTCGAGGCATCTCAAGTATGGTCCTGCAAGAGATTTCTTGTATAAGATACCATTTATTATTGAATATGGAATTACCTTTGTTCGGAAGAGTCTGGAGTTCTCGTTTTTTGGGATTTCTCCTTCTTGGATAAATCTCCTAATAGGGTAAGTCCAGGATTCTTGAGGATCCTGGGAGTCTGTCATTTCTTGATCTTTATCTGTTGTAACATCATTAACTTCTTGTTCTTCAATTGCTGGTGTCAGGATGTGAGTTATGGGAATCTTGACACCTTCTGGGATCCTTAAAGATGATGCTAAATTTGCCAAAGCATCAGCTTCTGCGTTTTCTTCTCTGGGTACCTGTGATATGCTGCAATTTTCAAAAGATAATGCTAATTGTTTTACAAGGTCCAGATATTTGGTTAGCCTTTCGCCTTTCACTGCATAGGATCCATTAAATTGGTTAGTTAATAACAAGGAGTCAATAAAAACTTGAATGTGTTGGATACCCATATCTTTAGCGAGTTGTAATCCCGCAATTAAAGCTTCGTATTCGGCTTCATTATTAGTAGCCTTGAATTCACAGTGGATAGATAGAGGGATAATGTCCCCCTGTGGCGATTTCAGTAGCGCACCCAATCCTGTACCTCTAACATTAGATGCTCCATCTGTATACAAGACCCAGCTGCCTGAAGCTTCTTCGAGCTACTTGACCTCAAGTTCAACTTCTGGCAGTATGTCGCTGCTGAAATCAGCCACAAAGTCTGCTAAGGCTTGTGACTTGATCGCTGTTCTTGGTTCATATATGATTTCATAGGCACTTAATTTAACTGCCCATTTCGCCATTCTTCCAGACATCTCTGGCTTTCTTAAAACACACTTAATAGGATAGTTAGTTTTCACATAAATAACATGAGTTTCAAAATAATGTCTTAACTTTTGAGAAGCCATGACAAGGGCTAAAATCAATTTTTCTAAATAAGAATACCTGGTTTCAGCATCTAGCAATGTTTTGCTTACATAGTATACTGGATGTTGCTGCCCCTCATGATCCTTCACAAGCACAGCACTTACCGAGCTGCCTGAAACCGCTAGATAAAGAGACAGTGGCTCGCCTTTAACTGGTTGCATCAGAAGCGGGGCGGATGAGAGATATTCTTTCAAGGAGCTCAAAGCTGTTTAATGCTTCTCACCCCATTCGAACTTTTTGTTCTTCTTCAATATGTCATAGAATTCTTTGCTCTTTTCGGAAGATCTTGATATGAATCTGTTAAGTGCTGCTACTCTTCCAGTCAGTCTTTGAACTTCTTTAACATTTGTTGGAGACTTCAAGTTTATAATAGCTTGTATCTGCTCGGGGCTGGCTTCAATTCCCCTTTCAGTAACCATAAAGCCTAAAAACTTGCCGGCTCTTACTCCGAAATGGCACTTGGAAGGATTCAATTTCATGTTGAACTGGTCCAGGATATCAAATGCGGCTTCAAGATCTTTGGGATGATCTTCTGCTTTCTTCGATTTCACCACCATATCATCTATGTATACTTCCATGGTGTCCCCCAGCTTGTCTTTAAACATCATGTTGACTAGCCTTTGGTATGTAGCACCTGCATTTCGTAAACCAAAAGGCATTGCAATATAACAATAAATACCTGTGGGAGTCATGAAGGCCGTGTCTTCCTGATCTGATGGTTCCATTTGAATTTGTTGAAAGCCCGAAGATGCATCCATAAAAGTCAACATCTCGTGCCCGGCAGTCGCGTCCACCATAGAATCAATATGTGGTAGAGGGAATGGGTCTTTTGGACAGGCCTTGTTTAGGTCTGTGTAGTCTACACATACCCTCCACTTACCATTCTTCTTTTGGACTACCACCACATTAGCCAACCAGCGAGGATACTTAACTTCTCTGATCATCTTTGATTTGAGCAGCCTGTCAACTTCCTCTTGGATTATGACGTTTCTCTCAGGAGCGAACTTCCTTCTCTTCTGATGTATTGGCCTGAAAGATTCATCTATACCAAGTTTATGAGTAATAATATCTTTAGATATACCTGTCATGTCTTCATGTTTCCATGCAAATGTTGTGACTCTGGACTTTAAGAGGCTCACGAGCTGCTCCTCAGTATCCTCAGGAATATTTGTTCCTACCAGCACTTTGATTTCAGGATCTTCAGGATTGAGTTGAATTTCTTTGGTCTCCAATTCCTTTGTCATCTGAACTCTTCGTGCTGGTTTCTTTAATTGCTATGCTGGCCTTGACTTGATAGTGTTCTTCATAGCAGAAGTGTAGCAGTCTTTGGCTTCTTGTTGATCACTTAGTATTCTTACAACTCCCCAAGGTGTGGGAAGCTTCACACATTGATGATAGGTAGATGGAACTGCTTTCATGTCATGGATCCATGGCCTTCCCAAGATTACATTGCAACAAGGCAGGGAATCAATAACGCAGAATTTCTGCATGGAATTGACCCCTTCTACGTAAACAGGAAGTCTGATGTCTCCAACCGTATGCTTGGTTTCTCCGCTAAATCCTACTAATACTGAGGATCTTGGAATTATCTCTTCTTCGGGAATGCTCATCTTCTTAAGCACGTCCAATTGAATAATGTTGACCGAGCTGCCATTGTCTATCAGGATCCTGCGAACATAATGGTTAGCAATACATAATGTAATTACCAGACTGTCATGATGAGGATCCTGGATGTCCTGCTTATCAGTTTCGTCAAAAGAAATGACTTTGTCTTCAGTCAATATTGCATTCTTCTTTGGTCGACTGCTTTGATCCATTTTGGCCTCCTTGGCATGTCTTTTTGCTGATGAGAAAGAGGCCCCACATATGTCAGATCCTCCAGAGATGAAGTTGATCACCTTTGCATCTGCTGGTGGCGACTGAGCTCTTTTGGGCAGCTCAGCAGCTTCTTGAGTTTTGCTTCTCTTTCTACCGAACAATTCCTTGAGATGCCCCTTGCTGAGCAGGTAACTGATCTCTTTCCGAAGGGCTATGCAATCATCTGTTAAGTGCCCAAAGTCTTCGTGGTAGGCACACCATTTAGACTTATCTTTCCATGATCCTTGTTTATCCGATTTTCTTGGCCACCTGGCTTTATCACCTAGATCCTGCAAGGCACATAACAAACCACTTGTGTCAACCGAAAAGCAATAATCAGATACCTTTGGGAAGTTCTCTTCGTCGTCTTCCTCTTCCACTTCGTTGACCCTTGGATTATCATTACGATAATAGGGTTTGTTTCTTTGTTGTTTCCCGGGAGAGTTTGTCCTTCTGCCCGACGTTTCTTCACCTCTTTTTTGGATCTTCTTATCGTCTTCTAACCTGATGAACCTCAGTGCCCTTGTTCTGACCTCATCAAGGTTCCTGCAAGGAGTCATAACCAAATCATCATAAAATCGGGAATCCCCTCTAATCCCCATTTTGAAGGCTTCTACAGCAGCTGCCATATCCAAGTTAGGGATATCTAGAGCTTCTCGACCAAATCTGGCCACGTAATCCCTTAGGGATTCACTGGGTTTCTGAACTATCCTGTACAAATCACCAGTGAGCTTCTCAAAGCTCCTGCTGCAAGAAAACTGGTTATTAAACAAGTTAACCAAGTGGGGAAAAGAAGTAATAGTGTTAGGAGGGATACTGAGTAGCCATTTCAAGGCTGGTCCTGTCAGTGTTGAACCGAATCCCTTGCATAAGCAAGCTTCTTTGATGTTTGCAGGAATGGGGTTGATCTCCATTCGCTCCCTGTATTGTGCCACGTGCTCCTCAGGATCTGTGGTTCCATCGTAGAGTTTCATGTTGGGGGTCTGAAATCTTTTCGGTATCTCTACGTCACAGATGGGCCATGCAAATCTGGATATCCTGTGGCTGCCCGCTGGCACTTCAGGAATTGGACGAATAACACCAGGAACACTTGAGATCATGTCTTTCAATCTCTGAAGTTCCCTGGCGATGACGGGGTCAATACCTGCATCCTGCACAATTCCTTGGTTAGGGTTAGTATAATAATTATCAAAGTTGTTACCAGCCCTGGAAGTTTGTAGAGGGATTTGAGGTCCATATCCAGTATCTCTAATGACGGTTGGCTCAGTCATAGTCTCCACTTGCATGGGGATGAAGTCTCCCTCATGCATCTCCTGAGATGAACCTGGGAATGTGCCTGCAGAGACAGTAGGGTTAGAAAATAAGGATCCTTGAGGATCCTGAGCTGCTCGGAAGCGGCTTCGATATGGTTGGAATGGCTGAGATGAGGATCCCTGTGGCATCTGTGGAGTAGGCATTGCTGATTGCTGACTCCAAGGCTCATGTAGGTTTGCTGCCACGAATTGTTGTGGTCGAGATGCGGATTGATGCATTGAGACTGCTGGCACCCGATGGTTTAAAAACCCGGCTGGTTGCTGACTTGAGCATCTCGGCGGCTGCTGACTTCCATATTCGCTGTAGTAAGATTCTGGGGGTTGCTCAGAGTAGAATCCAGAGTATTCCAGATCCATCATCCTGGAAGTCTTCTGATGCTGAGTGCCTGAGGATCCTGCAGTGGTAACTGTTGCAATACCTGACTTTTGAACAGTAGAGGGATTTATTTTCTGTTTCGGCTGCTCCGATATTTCCGGAGAGTTAAACCCGAATGATTTTGGGATCAAAGGGCTGATTTCCTCTACTGGTTTCTTAGATTTCTTCAATTCCATGATCTCCTTCATCATTCTCTCGTTGGTTTTGGTTTGTTCATCCGCATGGGCCTTCATTTGCCTGATCAAAACATAGAGATCATTATTAGAAATAGTAGAGTCAGTGGACGTACCTTGAGATCCAGTAAAAGTGGGGTATTCCACTCCTTTAGCATTAGTATCAGCCACTTTCTTCATCATTGGGGGAAGACCAGCATTGACGGTCGGTTTAGTGGATGAAACAGATTTCGAAGTAATCTTTTGTTGGCTCGACATTTTCAAGAATTGGTTATGGGAAGAAGATCAAGGCTTTTAGCTGAATTCAAACACCGTTTGCCCCACGGTGGGCGCCAAATTGTTTTGGTCAAAAACTGCCTAAGCAATTAGTTGATCAAACTTTGTATGTGAGGTAGCGTGTTTGATGTAAATAAGGATGAAAATGTAACTGCTAGAATAGACACGAGGATATAACGAGGGAAAATCCAAGTATCCTTGAGTATCCTCAAGGAGCCTGGCAAAAAACCTCGGGGGCCGGTTCAAAGTACCTGCCGCCTAAAACTTTTATATAATGAAAGTTCTGATTACAAAGTAAATGAGCTCGAATTCTAAGTGTTGCAGAGAATTGTAATCGAAAAGATTGTGTGTGTGTGGAAAAAGGTGTCTTGTGTGTGTCCTAGAGCTCAGTTTAAATAGTCAAAAATACATTAACTAACTAGGCTAAAAACTAGGGATTGAGTCTTCAAGTCTTTGTGAACGTTGGAGTCAGTTACAACACGTCCCATAAAGCCTTGACCGAGTCTTTAGCCATCATTTACACGTCCCTTAATACCTGCAATCAATTAAGACACGTGGACAATTGTAACGGTTAAATCGATAACTGTAGTTCAGGATCCTTTGAGCTTCTGGCGAGCATCCTGAAATAATATAACCAACTGTCCTATATTTTAGGTATTCTCCCAACTAAGCCAATATGAACGTTGTGGACCACTTAGTCCACGTTCTCTATCATTTGTCCGAGTCTTTAGGCTTGTCTACACGTTTCTTTGACCCTGCAATTAATAAGACACATGGGAAAAACAAACGGGTTAGTTGATAACTGTAATTCCGAGATGCTCGAACCTGCCAGGATCCTGAACTTGCATAAGGATACCAAACCATTTGAGCTGCTGCCAGGATCCCGGATTATCAGCCCTAACAAAACGCATGTCATAAAAAAAACTGTCAAGAATTGTAAAATATTAAGGGTAGATGACGCGTTATTATGCGCGTCATAAAAGTTCTGTCATAAAAAATAAAAAATAAAACACGGAGTACACCTTTAAAATATGCGCGTCATCTCCAAAGTGTCGTTTTATATTTTTCAGTTTCCCGCTTTAACCTAAAAAATTTATTCGCCCCTCTAATCAAAATTCGATTACTCACCAAAAAAACACAAAAAATCGATTCCCTCAAATCCCTTCTCCAATCTTCTCGTCCTGAAAATCAATTATTCTGCCGCTCTAAGTCTCGATTCCCTCAAATCCCGCCGCTCTTTATTCCCCTCAAAATCGATTCCCTCAAAATTTATTCCCCTCCGTTCTAAGTCTAGATTCTTCTGCTATTCACAACGGAACCACCGCTGGTCGTCATCACCGATGGTGAAGCCCACAGAGATTGGGTTCGATTTAGCCCTAATATCGTCGTCATCACCGCCCTCTTTATTTTTGCCCTACTTCAATTGTGAGAGAGAAGATTGGGTTCGAATTAGCCCTAATTCCTCTTTCTTTTTGCCCTAATACCGTCGTCATCATCGATTCTAAGCCTTTAGGTTTTATCCATCATCATTCACGTCGTATTTGGATGGGCGGCATCTTCTTCTAGGTCCTAATGCTGAGCTAAATCGTTTCGAGATTTGCAAGTTTTCAGAACGGGATGCTGATGCTTATCCAAGGTTAGGTTCTATTGAAAGTTCAATGCACTCTACTACTGCCTACTGTTATAATAATCCCTTAATGTTCCGTAGTTTTTGTTTGTTTGCAGCTTTTAGAAGCTCATATTTCTTTCTCTCTGTTACTGTTACTGATTCGGATTTTTGGTTTGTTAAATTTTTCGAATTTGCAGTTTTCATTGTTTAATCTTATTGTTCATTATATGTTGATATCATATGAGAGTAGGCTGGAGCAGTTTTGCGAGCTCATGGAAACCTTCTGTCAGCTGCTGTGAATCTTTTGGCGAAGTTGCAAGTTTCAAACCATCTATTTTGTGCGAACAAAGGTAACTGAATCGATCTCTATATGGCTTGAAACAAGCTACCCTTTCAAATTGTCCCTAACATGTTTCCAAGAAAAAACACATAAAGAAGTTGTGACATATTGTTAACAACTAAGTAGTCTAAACAGTCATTGAGAGTTTGGATAGTATAGTTACATTAACTATAACAAGAAGATTTTTTAAAGTTTCAAGTTTGAGATGTGTAAATCTGTCTTTATCTGTAACTTTGATCTTTATTTTCTTAAAGTTAGTGTGAGGTAGGTTGTATGAGAGATACCTGTTTTTAATATGCCAATTGGTTCCCAAAGCATAATTTTTGAGTATATTGGGTAATTTACACATGTTGATTCCACATGGTGAAATAAAAAGTTATTTGTTTCACCTGAAATAAAAAGCTTAAAAATGACTAACCATATATAGTTATTTGTTTCACATGAAATAGATGGTGGATTTGAGGTTCAATCCTGTTGTAGCTATGTATATTTCTGATTTTTTTTATATGAAGAGTTGGGTTGCTACATAAACCACATATACATTCATCGATTAACAAGAAAATTGAAAATTGCTATCTTAGTTCTAGAAATCTGAGAGGCTGATATATGTTTAGTTATATGTAGAATTAGGTTGTTGCTCATTGCTATTTTAACACCCTTTGTAACTTGTATACATTATTTATTACCTTGCTTTTAGAAGCAAACATATTGTATCCATTATTGTTATAATTTGGTAAGGATTTTTATATGTTCATGTAATCTTGCAGGAGGAATTTGTTAAATGTGATGGATTTCTAAAGAGGCCAAATGCAAGCGCGCTTGTGTCAGGAACACGAGATAGAGTGAATCTACATGACAAGTTCAAGCAAGCCATTGAAGCATATTTCCCTGGGACCATTGATGAGCTGACGAAGAAAGTTGAGGAGAGAAATTACGGCTGATCTGGAGAAACCGTCATTCTGGGATTCCGTAAAAGATTCGAATTCTGGTGGTAATAAGTTCTCTTTTTAGGAATAATTTTTTTTAAGAAATGTTTTTGGTGTAGTTTTAATATTTGCATTTGTTTCTTGTTTTTGGTAATAAGTTCCAATTTATAGTTTGTTTGAACTTAAACAATACATTTGTGAACTTTGTAATGTTTTTCATGTATATGAAGTGTATTATTTTTTGTTGCAAGTGTATTTTCATTGTGGAAATTAGAGATTTAATTAAAAAAAATTTAAATTCATGACGCGCAAAAATGCGTGTCATTTCCCTTTATGACGGGGGCTTCCTTAACGCGCAATTTATGACGCGCATTAAGCGTCATAAAACGCGTGTCATTGTTGGCGCGTCAAGAACTTCTTGACACGCATTTTGCGCGTCAAGAAGCTTCTTGACCCCGGCTTCCTTGACGCGCATTTGCGTGTCAAGAAGACCCTTTCTTGACACACATTGCACGTCAAGAAAGGCCTTTTTGTAGTAGTGGCTATGAGTACCTGATGTTGTGGGAGGGAGCCTTAACCTTCTCGTATCCGAATATAGTTTCCTAAGTTTACGTCTCTCTTGAGCATTAATAGAATGGATGTTGTTGTTTGAAGCTGTGTAAGAGCAACAACTAAAGCATAAAACATAGAAGTATTGAAGAAATGAAGGAGATTTATTTAATATTTTCAAGCGAATCTATTGTGTGATATATTACCGTTCTTATTGTCTGTGAAGTTTAGTGCTTGGTTGGTAGATGTGTTATGAGTGCTTGATGTTGTAATAATAGGGCTAAAAATAATTTGGAACTCACGTTGAGTTGGAGAAACTTTGGAACCTCGTAAAAAACGAGGTCAAAAAATGTTTTTTATGGTGGTTCTTTAGGTTATAGACTACTCTTAAATGAAAAAAAAAAGAAAAAAACGCCAAGTAGATTTTTTTTAAAATCTTAAAAAATGGTTACATATGTAACTTAAATGTGTAAACCGCATATATATACACTTACACATGAAAGTTACATATCTAACCATATCTTTGAGATTTTTATAAAAAAAAATCTACTAGGCGTTTTTTTTTTTCAATTTAAGAGTAGTCTATAACCTAAAAAACCACCATAAAAATTTGAGGAAAAAAAACATTTTTTAACCTCGTTTTTGACGAGATTCCAAAGTTTACTCAACTAAACCTGGATTCCAAATTACCCCAATCTGTAATAATAGTCCTACATCTCCGCTTATCCAAACCTAAATTTTCATCTTTCTTGTGAGTCAATATAATGGATGTTTGCGTTTGTAGGTGTAAAAATATACGACTTAAAACTTCCAATTAATAATGACAGAGTTATAGCTAGGCATTTAGTACAATCATATCAAATCTGATTGGTGTAGGGAGACACGTTGGGTATACCGTTTGTATATGGATTTGGGGTGTTTGATGTGTTGATCGAATCCTGAATTGTTATAACAGTAAACAGATAAACACGTATGTAAAGGTTACTGTTGACATCTGGTTGAGATCAGCAGTAGTCAAATTGTCCATCCTGTGAGTAGCCTTGGTTCCCGTTTAGGGTGTATGTTAATGATAGGAAAATCGTAAAGGGTTTACGATTTAGAAAAAGAGAGCAGAGAGAGAGGTACGAATTCTGTGTGTAGGTGATTAACATTTTATCTCTCCAATAAGGCCCTATATATATACACCCAAGGGGAAAGCGTAGTTTATCTAATAAGGGCAATTACGTCCATCAAATAATGCCAGATATGGTTAAATAGGTAATTGATTATTTAAGATAAATGATTAAAGGCCATAATATATATATATACATATCGAAATACATATATATATATATATATATTAAGTAAATATTCGTCCAACATTCTCCCACTTGGACGAGCAATCATTTATAATGAGGTATTAACTAAGTCTGATCAGAATTTAATACTCATTTAAATTTTAAACCAAAATTGCAGCAGAAAAATAAAGTAATAGAGTTGAATCTCCAACTCAAGACCCCCATTAATCATACTACAACCCCAAATTTAAAATTCAACATAAATTGAGAATCAATTACAAAAGTAAGCTCTTAACGTTGATTTATAATAAACTGTCTATATGTCAATAATGCATGCATAACATATTTAGAGACAAAATCTAACGGATAGGAAATTAAATTAAATAAGAAGTACGATATGCTAGATAAGGTCTTTAGTAAAGCCCATTCTCGAAACAAGTTCTTCGAATACTTTAGTTGGGAGACCCTTAGTCATCGGATCCGTAAGCATATCCTTAGTACTTATATACTCAATACGAAGAACATTTTCCTCAACTCGTTCACGAACGAACAAATACTTTGTATCGAGATATAGTCCAGCACCAGTCGAACTATTACTGTTCGAGAAAGTAACGGCAGCTGAATTATCATAATAAAGCTTCAATGGTCTAGAAATGGAATTAACAATTTTGAGTCCAGTGATCAGGTTTCTGAGCAACATTCCATGACAGGTTGCGTTGTAAACAACAATGTACTCTGCCATCATAGTGTATGTTGAAGTTAGCTGTTGTTTATGACTCTTCCATGAAATGGGCCCGCCTGCTAACATAAAGATGTATCCCGAGGTGGATTTCTTATCATCTTTGCATTTAGCAAAATCGGAATCAGAATATCCGACTAATTCCATATTATCACTTCTTCTGTAGGTTAGTTTGTAGTCTCTCATCCCATTCAGATATCTAAGGACCTTCTTAGCTGCTGTCTAGTGATCATGGCTAGGATTAGTTTGATAACGGCCTAACATGCCAGCAATGTAGGCAATATCTGGACGAGTACAGACTTGAGCATACATGATGCTACCAACTACAGATGCATAAGGTATCATTCTCATTTGCTCCTTTTCTTCATCTGTATTCGGACATTGGTACGAGCCGAAAACATCTCCCTTAACTACAGGAGCTTTAGAGAGGTTACTGTGTTGCATGTTATATCAAGCAAGGTCACGCTCAGTGTAGGCCTTTTAGGATAAGCCTAAGATCCCTTTGGCTCTATCTCGGTCTATTTCGATGCCTATAACGTAAGAAGCTTCTCCGAGATCCTTCATGTCAAAGTTGAGTGAAAGTAATCGCTTTGACTCATGCAAAATGTCTAAACTATTACTTGCCAAGAGAATGTCATCTACGTATAGGACAAGTATAGTAAAGTTGCTCCCACTCATCTTAAGAAAGGTGCATTGGTCCACTTGATTCTTCAGGAAACCTTGTTTCTTCATGACTTCATCAAACTTTAGGTACCACTGACGCGATGATTGTTTCAACCCGTATATCGACTTCTTTAGCTTGCAGACTAAATGTTCTAGACCTTCTGGTTTAAACCCATCAGGTTGCGTCATGAACACTTCTTCATACAAGTCACCATTCAGGAAAGCAATTTTAACGTCCATTTGATGTAGCTCTAATTCGAAATGAGCTACTAGGGCCGCAACGATCCTTAAGGAATCCTTTCGAGAGACAGGAGAAAAGGTCTCTTGATAATCAATTCCCTCTTTCTGAGCGTAGCCTTTTGTAACCAATCTCGCTTTGTAGCGTTCAACGTTTCCTTGAGGATCAAGTTTAGTTTTGAAGACCCATTTACATCCTACGGGTTTTGCACCGTTGGGTAATTCAACTAAATCCCAAACGTCATTTTTCTTCATGGAATCAAGCTCGTCAAGCATAGCTTATTCCATTCAGAAGACTGATCACTGTTTCTGGCTTCTTTATAAGAGGTGGGATCGATGAACTTTCCACCATCCGTTTCTATTTCAGCCATGTATGTTTCATAGTTATCAAAGTTAGTAGGCTTTCTCACTCTAAATGACCTCCTGTGAACAACGGGTTCAGCGGGTTCAGCATTGTTTTGTGGTTGTTCGTTTGAAGTGTCTTCATTTCCTGGTGAGGGAGGTGGTCTGAGAGGTTGTGTGGGTGCAGTGTCGGCAACGGATGCGTGTACAAGAGGAGTAATAGGAGTGATGGTAAGCGACGACGAGTCCCCCCCCCCCCCCGCGTCTTGTACTTCTCGCAAATCATCTGGAGAATTTTCACTGCTCCCACTGATGTTATGATCTTCAAGGAACACGACATTCTTTGTTTCTACTATACGAGTGACATGAGAAGGACAATAAAACCGATAACCCTTTGAATGTTTGGGATAACCGATGAAGTTACAAGTGACGGTTTTCATGTCAAGTTTCTTTAAGAAGGGATTATAGAGTTTAGCCTCGGCAAGACAGCCCCATACTTTCATATATTTTAGACTAGGTTTCTCTCCTGTCCAAAGTTCGTAAGGAGTTTTAGGGACAGATTTCGAGGGAACTCTGTTAAGTATATGAACGGCTGCTTTCAAGGCCTCGGTCCAGAGAAATAGAGGTATTCCTGAGTTGGCTAACATACTTCGTACCATTTTGTTGAGGAGTACCAGGCATGGTATATTGGTTCACGATCCCCTGGTTTTTGCAAAACTCATAAAAAATGGACCAGGGGCCTGACCTAAGTCCGTATGTCTACCATAATACTCACCTTCTCTATCTGACCTGACAACTTTTATTTGAAGACCGCATTGTTTTTCAACTTCAGTTTTATAGTCTTTAAAAGTTGTTCGTGATTCAGATTTTTCTTTGATGAGATACAAATACATATAACGAGAATAATCATCTATGAAATTGATAAAAGAGTTATGTCCTGTAATTCCAGTGGTAGTATAGGGGCCACTAATTTCAGTATGAATAATTTCTAATAATTTAGAACTCCTAGTGGCGCCCTTCTTATTGGTCGATGTCATTTTGCCTTTAATGCATTCGACACATGTTCCAAAATCATTGAAGTCAAGAGATGGTAAAATTTCATCTTTCACGAGTCTCGATAAACGATCACGTGAGATATGGCCTAAACGTTGATGCCATAACTTAGATGAAGTTTCTAAGTCTCTTTGGGGTTTTCTCTTTGTTGATTTTTCATTAATATTATATGACAACAAAGAATTAGAGAAAGCATCATCTAGTTCTAATCTATAAAGACCACCATCCAGATAACCAAAACCAAATACTTGTGAATTAAAATAGATAGTAAGTTTGCCATGACCATGAGAAACATCAAAACCGTCCATGTCTAACTTTGGTCCTGATACAAGATTCCGAGTAATCTCAGGAATATATAAGGTATCATAAAGTTTAATACATAAACGGGTTTTCATTATTAAATTTAAGGTTCCCACGGCTTTAATGGCTAAATCCTTTCCATTCCCAAGCTTAAGCGTTCTTTAGTTTCTTTCCAGCATCTGGATTGAATGGAAGCCCTGAGTAGAATTGGTTACATGAACCATAGAACCAGAGTCAAACCACCATGAATTAGTTGGAACATTTAAATTAAAGGACTCAGTTATCAATTATAGATGATTACCTTTCTTAGTCAGCCACTCCTTGAAACCCTTGCAGTTCTTTTGTTTATGTCCAAGCTTGCGATACAACTTGCAGTAAGGTTTGTTCTTGGGGATGTTAGAGCCGGATGATGTACCTTCATCCTTCTTCTGAACCTTAGGATACTCCCTTTGTGGAAACTTGCCCCTCCTCTTGTTGTTAGAGTTAGCAGTCACGAGGTAAGCAACTTCTGGTTTGTCAAGCTTCTGATGTTCTTCCTCTTGCACGCACATCTTAATCAGCTCGCTCATTTTCCATTTAGCCTTCTTAGCATTGTAGTTGACTTTAAGGGCTTCGAAAGACGCAGGAAGAGAGGTCATAATGAAGTGAACCAGAAACGTCTCGACAATCGGCATGTCTAATGCCTTAAGCTTGTTGGCGATGTCGTTCATCATCATCAGGTGCTTACGAATACTGCCCTTTCCATCATACTTAGTAGTCATCAATTTGAGAATAAGGTTGTCAGAATGCACTTTTGAGGCTCCTTTGTAGTACTCCTCCACAGACCCCAGGTAAGTCTTGGCATTGTCAGAATCTGGTATGGCCCCCCTGATGGCAATGTCAATGGACTTCTTCATGATCAAAAGACACATCTTGTTGCACTTGACCCATTTCTCATGAGCAGTCTTCTCTTCAGTAGTGCTCGAACTAGTGAGGGTGGCAGGAGCATCGGTGAGGAGTGCATGATCGAAGCCTAATATGCCGAGAACCAATTTCACAGAATCCTTCCAAGCAGCAAAATTTGTGTCAGTTAAGGTTTCAACTCCGAAAGTTGAGGCTTAGAGTGGACGAGAAAAGGAGAATAGTAAGATACTTAGTAAATGACTGGATATAAATGGTAATAATAATATAACATTAATAATATTAATAAGCAGGCATAGTTAAGGACCATGGTTATGAAGCAATAAAGTTGTGATAATAGTCTATTACAATCACCAAAAATAATAGACAAAATTAAGGTTCTACTTAAATGAGTCAGCTTTCGCTTTGGTTACTTGCCTATCACCTAAGTATTATGAACAAAATAAGAGGTATGTGCATAAAGTAATGCATCACATCAGCTTTGGCCAGAAATGATGCATCTAAGCTTTATGTACAAATTAGTTTCGCTGAATACAAGCATAACACATCAGCTTTGGCCAGAAGAGAAACACTCGTATAAGTGAGGCGAATGCTTAATCTTAGTTGATAATCATTGTATAAACAACGAATCAGCTTTGGCCATAATCGAGGTTTTAAAATGTTATCAAGTTAAGCAAATAATTTAGTTTAATTCAAATAAGTTAACTAGTATTAGGAATAATGATGACATTGATTAATGTAGCAAATCAGCTTTGGCCAGAATTACTACATGTCAATAACTAATACAAGTTAATGAACTAATCTAATTTATTATATAAGTTTTGTAAAACATAAACATATAAGGTTTTAAACAAAACAAAATTTTAATATTAAGCCCCAAATTTAGCAGAAAATCCCCTGTCCAAAAGGGGTATCCGATCGAAAAGGCGTTCTTGATCGAAAAGTGAGTTTTTCGATCGAAAAGGGGTATCCGATCGAAAAGTGAGCTTTTCGGTCGAAAAATAGACTTTTCGATCGGATCGAAAAGCCAGTTGAAAAGTAGACTTTTCGATCGGGCAGAATAACGGCTTAGGCGAGAAGCCATGCCGGATCGAGAAGTCCACTTTTCGATCGAGGGAACGGGACAAAGTCACAATATCGATCGAAAAGGCGTTAAATGATAGAAAAGTTGACTCGAAAAATACAGGCTGATCGGAAAGTACACTTTCCGATCAAGCAGAGTCGAAAATAGACTTTTCAATCTCGAACCTTAAGCCGATCGAAAGCCGATCGGAAAGTAGGTTTTTGATCAAAAGGGTCATATTTTCCGATCGAGGGAATGGGACAAAGCCACAGTTTCGATCGGGAAACAAAATATGTAGTCGAAAAGTAAGCTTTTCGATCGAGATTTGGGATTTCGATCGAAAAGTAAACCAACCTTATCGAAATCAGGTTTAGGGTTTTTCTAAGTTTTCATATCCGAAAATAGATTTGATTAATGTTAAGATTTTCAGATTTGTATTAAAATCGATTTTTAGTGAATTAACGAATTAGGGTTTTAAAGCTTTTCGGTTAGGTTCTAAAACCCTTGTTGATTTCGAGATTAGGGTTTCAACGAATTCAGATTAATGATTCGATTGCGCAACATATGCTCTGATACCACATGTTGATCGAATCCTAAATTGTTATAATAGTAAACATATAAACACGTATGTAAAGGTTACCTGTTGACATCTGGTTGAGATCAGCAGCAGTCAAATTGTCCATCCTGTGAGTAGCCTTGGTTCCCGTTTAGGGTGTATGCTAATGATGGGAAAATCGTAAAGGGTTTACGATTTAGAAAAAGAGAGCAGAGAGAGGTACGAATTCTATGTGTAGGTGATTAACATTTTATCTCTCCAATAAGGCCCTATATATACACCCAATGAGAAACCCTAGTCTATCTAATGAGGGCGATTACGTCCATCAAATAATATCAGATAGGGTTAAATAGGTAATTGATTATTTAAAATAAATGATTAAAGGCCATAATATATATTTATATTATATATATACATATCGAAATACATATATCCAACATGATGTCCCGGCCCGATCATAGTCTTCGACCTCTTATTTTTCATATTTGAAGCTATAATTAAACCATGTTTGGGGTTTTTCTAGCATGTAATTAAACTGCTTTTCTTAACGCACCTTGACTAGTAACAAGTCATAATGTGTCATTTCCTTGTTTGGGGTTCGGTGGTTTTACAGATAACTCTGGCCTGACCGCCAGGCTCTAGGCCGGTATCTATTGACAAAGTGGCCCGTATAATCAGTTTGGCAGAAGATTTGATCTTTTTCTGTAGAATTTATATTTTAGAAATTGGATTCTATTGGATTTTTCTTCACCACAAATCACGTTATGGCCTTACTCTATGACATTAAAAATTGGATTCTATTGGATTTAACTCCTAGCTAGGACATTAATTCAATTCAATGTTTTACACTACGTGTAGGTGAGACGTCTATTAGTGATATAGACTTGCACGATTATTAATAATTGCTCAAGATTGTTTTTTTTCTTCTCTTCCATGGCAACCATTTTGCAATAAAGACCAGAACGTTGATGGATGTGTTAGTGTGTTACTATACTTAATTTCTATTTTTTATCCTCATTCACACTCAAGTATGTGGTAATGAAAAGGGGAGGTTGAAACACCTAACAGTTGACACCAGTAAAAAACCACTTTTTGGAGGTTGAAGTCCATTGTTAAATATTGTAACATATAATAATAATTCAGAAAAAGAAAAAGAAAAAAAAACCTAAACCGTCCCGGTTCAATCAAACCGTCCCGGTTTGAGCCAGTCAAACCTCGTATTCCGGGTTCTGAAGTAGAATGACAGTTTTATTTTATTTGAACCGGACCGGTTTGCCCAAACCGTCCCGGTTCAGGGTGTGAATTTTAGTAGAAGGGTGTACGTATAGTAGGTCCCTTTTTTTATCTTGTCTAATATCCAATTTTGTGTCTAATATCCAATTTTTTTTAAACTTTTTGAAGACGTCTCTGTGTTAGGACATAATGATTTTTAATATTCTATTTCAAACTTTTAATAAATTGGTACGTAGTATCAATCTTGTTAATTATCTCATTATTAATTAGGACAACCACATGCTACTCAGCTACCACTAGCCTGGTTATGTACCTTTATTTCCTAAAAAAGAGGCCTAATGAAAATGACTTTGTTTTGTCGGTGTTTCTATTCTAACGGTGCATTAATTGGACGGCTCATGTAGATCGACGAAGTTGGTTTCCATCTATAAATTCATGCATGAGAGGCCTAGCTACTCAAACCCAAGAAACATACATCTTTCCTCTAGTGAAATAATCATTCTCTTATAATTAGTCACAAAAAAAATGAAGTCATTCATAATGGTAGCATGTGCAATTCTGGTGATCATGATCTTGGCCGGATCCAAGGGTGCGACGGCCGTGACATGCTCGCCAACCGAGCTTTCCCCGTGTATCGCAGCTTTCACGTCATCAGCACCACCATCCGCAGCGTGCTGTGGCAAGTTAAAACAGCAGAAGCCATGCCTCTGCGGCTACATAAGGAACCCAACCTTGAAGCAGTATGTTACTTCTCCTAATGCCCGGAAGGTCTCCAGGAGTTGTGGAGTTCCGGTTCCCAAGTGCTAGCTATCATCTAGCTAATGGGTCGATATGATACAATATGATATGATAACAGTACTTTTGATGCATGTCCTATATATATACCACTTGTGTTTGTTCTAAACATACCTATCTATTTGTCTCTCATTTGAAACTCCCGTGTTACATGAGGTTGAAAACTAAAAATATTTATTAAATAAAGTATTTGATATAAATATTATATTTGTTATCGATGGACAATTTTACATTTGTAACATAAGAGTAAAACGACCCACGTGTTGTTATGGGTGCGTTTATTTAATTGAATATTACATTGTTAGTTCATCTTAAATATTTGTCTTGTAATGTTTTAAGTGAATGATGCTTGTAGTGTATTAAACTATTAACTAAACATTTGTAAAGGGTTGCTTTATCTATTCTTTTGCCACAGCTGAATAGGATAACAGCATTTGTTAGTAACGTTTTATATTGTTTACATAGATGGGTCTTTATAAAAGTTTACATAAAATCATAGTGTCATTTTTTTTACCACAATTTCTTTCTTTGGAGTTATTTCTTAAAAGAAGTACAAACAAAAGGAAATAAATTAGGGGGTGAAAAAAGCGAATATATGCAAAGTCAAAAAAATTTTTTGAATAAAAGGAAATAATTTTTTCTATAGAAGCACTCTTCTAATCATACAAAGATAGTAACTTCTAAAAAACTTTTATATGAATTTTTTTTAATTTTTCATTACCAGTTTAGTTTGACTCAGATATATGAAAGTAGCATCATTACCCTATATATACAAAACACAACTCATTGTACAATCTTTAAAACATGTTGTACAACCAATTGTTGCACATTTGGTATCACCATGGCACCCTTTATGCTTGGTTTACAACCTAAGGCTGCATGAGCCAAACAAGGCATTTGGTACAGGTTTTTATGCATGTTTTATAACTTTCACAGCACAAGAAAAATTGGAAGTTGATGGGGCCCACCTCCTACGTGATTTCTTCTCTTTGGTCCCACATCCGTTTCCTTTTTCTTCTTTGAATTGAAACCGGATTTTCAGCGTACTGCTCACCTCCTCACCGGCTCACCTGCCTTTCTTGTCAATCACTTGCCTTCCTTGCATTCGGTACAACTTGCTATGCACTTACAAGTTGATAAGCAGACCACTACCAACTACAAACTCTTATTTAGGCTTCCACCTTCCTCTCATCTTTATCATATCTGCTCTTTCTCACTCTAACTCTAGCATACAAACCATCGCCACTTTCTGATTTGGCGTCCGACATTGACGTCGGCGTCCAACAAATGAACGATTGTACTTAAAATCAAACGTGCGATTGATGAACTAAATCGGATTACAAGATATTAGGGCGTATTTTGGCGTCTCTCTCATCTCTCTCACCGTCTCTTGAATCCGTCTCCACCCGTGTATCCACCTTCGAATCGAAGTCATCAGACTCCTTCAACAGCTCGCCGACATGGAGGCCGTCATCACATTGCATCTCTGTTGTACCTTTAATCGCATGTTTGTTTTCATTATTTTCTACTTTCAGGGATTAGGTTTTTTATGTCGATTGCAAATGTTCGTTATTGTTGTTTGCTTCTTCTGATTTCTCGGTGTTGTTCTGATTTCGAGTGTGTTGAGGCTTCATGGTGGGGTCCTTCGATTGACATTGAGGTTTCGTTGTTTGACACCGCAAAACTCTTTTTCCACTTTCTGCTCTCTTTCTTAGGGCGCATGTTCAATCGATTTTTGATTGAAATCACGCTTTCATTATGGCGTAATTTTGGAAATAATTGAATCATATTTTCGGAAACTTTTAAAGATAATAATCAACTATCCATCAAAGTATGATTAGGAATATGTCTGTTGTTTTTGAATTGTTTGGATTTGTTGTGATCTTGGAATTCTACTCCATTTCTTATAGTAAATTTAAATTTATGGCTTATTCGTTAATATCTGTTTTGTTTCGATTACAGTGTAATTTTTAGATTGTTATTAAACTTTAACACATTTTCTATTCATATTTGTTCATCCTTGCATCACCGATTTCGTTACAAAGGTGTACACCCAATTTTTTTTAAGGGGGCTAAGGGTAATCGAGTTATTAGTAAAAGGATGAATTTGATTTAAATTTGTATAGTGTCACTGTAATTATGCATTTGTTTCTTACAATTACATTGATGTTATATTAATAAAAGGAAAGACTTTTACAAGAGAAAAAATAAGAAAGTGGTCTTTAATTTTATTTCTTTGTTTTCTTTTTAAACTGTTCTGCTCAATTATTGAAAGTAGCATTAGAGTGATTTTTAGATCAAGAAACATATGGCTTCTATTGATGATTTGAAATTGTAACAGATTTGGTTAGCTCTTTGCCAATTCAAAAAGAAAGGTTGGGAGTGATTCCTACACATGTATGTATTTGTTTTCTCTTATTTCTTCGTTGTTTGTGTTGATAAAATGTTGGTCAAAATTATGTAGGAAGACGCTTTTTCACTCAAATTAAAATAGATCCTTGTTTCATCTTGCATTTGTAATGAAAATAGTAAAGAAAGGTATGTAAAACTGATTGATATTTGATTCATGATTCTCAGCTTAAGTTAATATAGTTTATCAATTTAGTTTGCATATTGGATGAGGAGTGATTTGTTGAGTAGTGAGTTAAATGATAAGAGCAAGGTGATGGCAAATTGCAACAATTTAGAGTATTGAGATCTATGTAGCAAGTGTGAGAAGGTATGTTTACAATTCCCATTCTTATAATTAAAGTAATGCTTTTATGAAATCTCTGAAATTGTTGTTTTCAATTTGGGAATCATGTTGCTTTTATTTGATCTATTTGGCAAGTATTTGTAGGAATAACTTTTTTGATAGGATTTAGGGTTTGTATTGTTCTGTATGTTATGTTTATGAATGAAATGTGTTCTACTATCACATTTGGAGCTTCCAAATGGAAATATGGATGTTTTGGGGGGTTGTTTTTATGTGATAGTTTGTGAGGAGGTGGTCGAAGTAGCCAGCGACGGTGCAGGAGAAAAAGACATGGATCAGCAGTGGAGAGCACTGAGATTGCAAGGCTTTTATTTCTCATTTAAGTATAAAAAGAGGAGGTATGCGTTCAATCCATTCTAATTTATGTTTTCATTTTTTGTTTTAATGATTATTGTTTCTTTAGATGATAAGTTTTAGAGTTACTTATATGGATACCAAAAGGGATCTAGCCCAATGCTCACCAAATGAGTGCAAGTTCAAATCCCACAAAGTAGATGTGGTGGTTCAAAATGTATTTATAATGATAGTTTATTTCGAAGAGATAGTTTAATCTCCTCTAGATGGTATCTTTTTTAGTATTTTTTATTTTGTCATTGTTTACCTCCCATGGATCCCAGTATTTTGAAAGACCCATTTTTTTCCAATCAACTATCTGACAAAATGTTTGAATACAAACATTTAAGCTTCTGTATTTTGAAAAATACCCATATTTTTACCAATCAACTATTTGACAAAATGTTTGAATGCAAATTTTGATCTGCAGTTTCAGATGGAGATGCTAGGTTCCCTTCCTAGCTTAACGGGTAAGGAATATATAAAGGGGTTGATTTTTACATGTTTATTGTTAAAACAAGATGAACATTTTAGAAGTTGGCAAGTACACTTAAAGCTGTTTACAACCTCCTTGCTTGGAAATGTTTTGAAGTTTGATTTCTTCGTTAAAATTGACATATTCGACGTGCAAAGACCCCGCCGCAAAGCGTGGGTCGCCCCACTTGTATACCCACATGACTGACTGTAAAAGAAAATTGCCCTGCCTACACGTATGTTTTCATCTTCTTCTACAAAAGAAAATAATCATAGCACCATGGTTAGATGTAAAAGGGAAATAGTGAAATACCATAAGGAAAACCATCTAAACTCCATTTTGGCTAATATTTAGTTGCAATGGAAGCTCTGAATCGACCCTCAGAACACAGAAACATATAAATTGACCATCTCGCATTCAAGAACCCCCCCCCCCCCCCTTTCTGCTTTAGTTTCCTTAAAAAGAAACATGTTTTTGTTTTGAAGTGTATATAAGTTTGTAAAAAGTGAGCACGAAGGTGAGTGAATATAATGCAGATCTAGAGAACCCGTTCGCCCGACCCGTTCTCATGGGGTTGGAGATTTTATCTATCTTTTATTTTTATAGTTTTATTCTTTTTTAATAGTTTCCTTGTTCGACTATGTTTCCTTTTCTTTGTTTAGCCTATTTAAGGACCTTATGTATTTCTTTTTAGTTTTAATAAAGAACTTTTCTTTGGAGGTTTATCCAAGGGGTTTTCTAGAAGCCGGTTTTGGCGTCTAGGGTTTCTAGCACCAAGTTTTGGGCTAGGTTTTCATTCCTTGACATAGATCAAGGGTTTTCTATCCGCTTCCGCTATCAAGTGGTATCAGAGCCATGGATCGAAGTAACCACCGTGATCATCGACGTAGATTCACCGCCGGAGGCAACGACGAATATCACCGTGACCCCCAGAGATGTAGAAGAGATCAAGAGATTGCAACAACGAGTCCGTGAACTCGAGTTGTGTACGTTTTATGAAGGCATACCCAGGTACGATGAAGACGGGGTGATGCCTGACCAGGAGGAGTGTTTGTTGATCCAACAACTTTTGGGTTGGATTACTCGTTTGCCATCCGCTTCTCCACTCGTCTGCCATTCGCTTCTCCACTCGTATGCCAAACGGAAAGTATTTTATTCACAAATCTTGAATCGTGAATAATGAAAAGTATTTTAACAAAATTTGAGTAAAAATCTTGATTTGTGAATAATGAAAAGTATTTTAACAAAATGTAGCTGAGTAGATCTCGAAATTTTAGAACCACCAAATGTAGAACCGCCAAATTCGTACCAATATGCCTTCCCAAATCACTTCCCATATCACGTGAGAAAGAAACAAAATCCCAAATTTGAAATCCCAAAATTATGGGATAACTCCAATTCACAAACCAACTTATCTTTAATTTGTAGGAAAAGTGACTGATATGCGCATAACAATTATATTTCTGTTTTCCATCGAATCTTAGTTTCCCATTGAAACGATAATTAACCCCTGCGCAAATATTTATAGAATTTGACAAAGGACTTACATATCGCTCGTAATTACTTGAAATCACGGCTCGCACCGGAACCGATGTAAACTGCAAGAATGTGGGCGGGTGCGGGTGTGGGTTTTGTTGTTGCAAACTAGTTGGCATGGATGGGGATGGTGTGGGCGGTGCGGCTAATGATGATCGCGCGGGTGGAGAAGCGGATGGCAGACGAGTAATCCAACCCAAAAGTTGTTGGATCAACAAACACTCCTCCTGGTCAGGCATCACCCCGTCTTCATCGTACCTGGGTGTGCCTTCATAAAACGTACACAACTCGAGTTCACGGACTCGTTGTTGCAATCTCTTGATTTCTTATACATCTCAGGGGTCACGGTGATATTCATCGTTGCCTCCGGCGGCGAATCTACGTCGATGATCACAGTGGTTCCTCTGATCCATGGCTCTGATACCACTTGATAGCGGAAGTAGATATAAAACCCTTGATCTATGTCAAGGACTGAAAACCTAGCCCAAAACCTGGTGCTAGAAACCTTAGATGCCAAAACAGGCTTCTAGAAAACCCCTTGGATAAACCTCCAAAGAAAAGTTCTTTATTCAATTAATAATCAACCAACTAAAAGGAAATACATAAGGTCCTTAAATAGGCTAAACAAGGAAAAGGAAACATAGTCCAACAAGAAAACTATTAAAAAAGTATAAAACTATAAAAATAAAAGATAGATTAAATTTCTAACCCCATGAGAACGGGTCGGGCGAACGGGTTCTCTAGATCTGCATCAGAATATGTGAACCACCAACTACCAATATTGAACATGAACCCAAATCAGTTAGCGTACACCATTTTAGATCTAAACCATACCATTAACCCTTGCAACAACTTTCATAACCGCCTACATGGGTCACCATTCTAGAAGTAGATCTGCAAGAAACCACAGAAGCAACTGGTGTATGCGACGATGGCGAACCTTTAATCACCATCGCAACCATCAATCGCGCCTCCAACAACCACCAACGTCCTTACGATTTCTTATCTGAAAGAACCAAACGACAGAACGACAATCAAAGAATAGTTAAGCAACATTTCAAATTCTTGAAAAATACTAATAAGAAAATCTACACAAAAAACGAGAACTTTTATTTTGAGAAACAAATCTCAACCACTAATTTCAGGTGGGAACCACTATTATTCATGGGGGGTTTTCCATATATATAAACTAGTGGTTTAGAATGGTTTTCAAAAGTTTCTTAAAACCAATTAGTTCTCAAATGATCATCTCCCTATATATATAAAAGAGTTGAAACAAAATATAACTCATCCTTAACCACATAACCCAATAATCATATTTTAGCCACTAGGTGAAAACACTGGTGCTTCAGATGAGTGCCACGTGACACTTAATATTTTTTTTGTTAAATGAAAAGGGTATAAGTGGTACTTTACCAAAAAAAAAAACTACCACCTCATTTTTAAAGCCGCTATAACTTTTTTATTTGAAGTCGGTTTCTTATAAAAAATACCATTGGACTCGGCGTATTTTTATCTATAATTCGTATGTGGTCCCGTCTTATTTTAAAGTTAATTTTTGAATGTACGTCATTAACATCAATGCTACAAAAAAATGCATTAGTGCTACCCAAAAAAAGCATCAATGTCATTGTTACTTTACAGGTCTGGATGAACGTTTGAAAAAAAACAAAAAAAAATCGAGACCACATCCAAAATAAAGATAAAAATGCTATGAGTCCAATGGTATTTTTTTAATTAAAAAACAACTTTGACAAAAAAATTATAGCCATTTTAATAATGGGGTGGCTTTTTGGGTAAAATACCTATAATACATTTTCTGATAAAGCCAAAGTAATGTCACTTGTCAATAAATCTGTTGGCTAGATTGAGTTATTGAGCAAAAAGTCGGGAACCTGAAAAATTTCGAGATCCCGAACCAAAAACTCCCGAGTACCAGAGCGATTTCAAGTACCTACTTTTTCTCTCGGTCCCAATTTAAGTCCCAAATCGGGTTCGGTCTCGGTTTTGACCGATAACCTCCCGAGAATCCCGAGATCCCGAAAAATCCTTGGCCCATCTTAATGATTTTAAGTTTCTAACTTGTTGTAAGAACAAATTGAAGTCTCATGATTCATGAACATGGATTGTCAAACAAGAAACAAGATTAATGAGTTATGAGTATATTATGAGCATGTAGCCTGGATTTCAATTTCTATCTATTCATAGGTTGTGTTCTATGTATCATTGGATTCAAAGCCATCATGTGTCAAAAATTCAGGATTCGGGAGGCCCGACGCCTGATCATTAGCTTTCGGTCGGAAGACCGATACCCGAACTCCTTAATCGGTCCGGGACTCGGTCAACATCTCTCTCAAAATCGTTTGGTCTCGATTCGGTACCAAAAAGTTGGTTTTCTGACTTTGCTCATCCTTACAAACGAGTAAAAATTTGCGTTATTATTCTTTTTATTACCTTATTAATCAATTAGAGAACATTGTCAGTCTCTTAGTTGAGATTATTCCCTTCACAGTGATTTTATGTTATTGGGTAAAATGGGCGGTGGTTCACGCGTGTCCCATTCTCTTGCTTATTCATGGAAATGGACGGTGGCGCGTGAGTATTTGTGAGTGGATGAAAAGGGCGGTGGGTTTGTTTACCCACAGTATATGTTTCTTTTTTCTACTACACATTCACGCATCTCTCTCTCTCTCTCTCTATGGTATGCCCCCGGTTCTGTTTCTCTCTTTCCGGTGAAGGTGGCTGTGTTCTCTCTCTTCTGCTCCTCGCCGCTGGCTGTCTCTTCTTCCGTCGATGCTCCAATGACGTTGAAGCGGCGATTTCGTTGCTCCGTTCACGAGAGGCAATGACGATGAATCAACGATTCCGTGAGTAACCTCCGATGTCGTCAAAGCTACGATTTTGTTGCTCCACTTATCGCTTTTTTGTTGGAACGATTTTGGGTTTAGGGTTTTCTGTAACCCAGATCTGAAAATGACGGGAAAGATCCGGCTTCGGCCAGTGGGTTTTCCGGCCACAATCACTGTGAATCTCGGGTTATTCACTGTTGCATGTGATAAATTATTCATACCCTGACCTGAGCCTGTTAGGCGGTGATGGTGATGGTTGTTAGGGTTTTGGATTGATCTTCTTTGGTCCCTACTGAAACCCTAAAGTCTGATGGTTTTTTACCTTCTCTGATGTGTTTTCTTATATGTGTGACGCCGGTTGTCTTACCGGTGACGGTGACGGTGGTTGTGGCTGTGTAACGTTGTATCGGCCGCCCTAAAGGCGTTGCTCCATTAACAGTTTCCGGGCACTGATGTTGGGGTTGATGTTGATTCCCTTGAGGCGTTTCTCCGTCGATCTGGCGGTTGTACATTGTTTTATGTGATTTCGGTGGTGCATACGTGCTCTGTACATCAAAGAGACTTTCTTTGGTCTATGTTGCTTCGTTTTTGGCGATGATGGTTACGAATTTTAGGGTTTTAATCTGATCTTTGATGTGTAATGAATGAATCTGTCGGTGTTGCCTTTGACCGGAGCCTTTACGATTGTGATGGTTACGAATTTTAGGTTTTCTTTTGCTATGATGAATGAATCTGCCGGCCAGAGCCTGTATGGTTCTGATGGCTTTCTGTGTGTTGTTTCCTGATGTGGAATTTCCGGATGGCTTTCTGTAACAGCAAGTCTGAATTTTGTGTTACCGGTATCATTTTAGCTTTTTCGGATGCATCGGTTTTTATTTACTTGATGGCGATGCTTATTGATCCGGTGATGCCTTACTATTCTGATGATGCCTATTGTTTATATTGCTTTGGTGTTTACTATTCCGGTGACTTAATATTTTGGATCAGGCGATGATGATTCCTTTTTTTTTTGCTTTGATGGTTGCCTGATGTGTTGCAAACACATCTGATTCTCCGGGGTCTTTTCTTATATATTTGAGTCCAATTTGAGTCGGTTTTCTTTAGTTTAAGTTGTTTTTAGTTAACTTTGAGTCTTTGAGTCTTATTTATGTTTTTATTTGTTTTGTAGGTAGTTAGTCAAATCCCGAGGCCACGTTTAAAGAAGACAAGACTTAACGAGAAAATATCAAGGAAGTGCTGAACAAAGGTCCTAGGCGTATCGCCTAGGAGAGACAGATTCCCAAGCGATACGCTTGGGGTGTGAAGGTCAACTAAAGTTAAAGGCGGTCGCCGGACTAAATTGTCGCCTAGTGGGGTTACGCGCGTATCGCTTCCCAATCCAGAACCGCCAAGCGATACGCTATCGCTTGGAGGTCCAAAACCCGCAAAAAGGGGTTTCGCGATATAAACTCGTCTTTAGGGTTATGTTTCGAGAGAGACGATTTCCAGACGGCAGAGACGAGTATAGAGGCGATTTTCAGAGGCCAAGAAGGTGGAATCAAGTGGAGATCGATCCGGGAACATAAAGTCAACCAATTTCGCAATCCGGTTTCGTTCTTAATCTTTGTTTCTTGTATTCGTTTAGTCTACAACTATGTTTTTAGTTAAAGTTTCCGACTTTGTCTGTGATTTTGCTATGACTACGGTGGTTGGCTAATTCGATATCACCACCTAGACCGAATGATGAACTTTTGATATTTATGATCGTATTTGACTTTGACTATTTGATTGATGTTTGTTTCTATTAAACTCCATTAATTTTCTGTGATGATGCGTTTGGGTGCTTGATTTAGTTTTCTAGTTAGAGATTAATCCTTGCTTTGCTTGCGGATGTCTTCCGGTTTAGGTAAAGTAGTCAACTTGTAGGGTCAACTTGCAAATTAATGTGATTGCTTAATTGTGGTCATAGGGTTAGTTGATGATTGGTTAATTGAATCTTGTGTGCTGCTAGCTAAATAGACTTACAAGGGTGATAGTTATTGGGTAGTCGGGTTGGTTAATTGCTTAGGATCGAATTGTCTCAAAAGGAAATTCCCTATGTTAGTTTTCCAGCTTGTTATTCCAAATCATTTACAGTTAGTTAATGGTAGCTCCTGTTAGCCTAGGGTGCCTGAGATTAGATTCGAGGGTGGTTAGGTTTAGCTGAGGTAGGAAGTACCCAAAAGGTGAACTCCTGTTCGGGCGTTAGAAATAATTACTAGGGAGGACTTAAAAGGTGAACTGAGATCCATCAGAATTGTCAAGGTCAGGTTCGATCATAGGTGTTAATTGGGATTCTAGGTCTAGGTGGTGTCTTCTCGCATTTGATAGTTTTCTCAAGGTTTGTCTAGCTGTCGAACGTTAGTGTTGGTTAAGAGATTGAGGCGAATGAGTGTGGGGAGAACACCGGTAGTTTTAGGGTTAAAGATGTGAAATCGAAACCTCCGGATGGTTTGGGAGTTTGCTTGTTTGATTTATGCTAATTGATTGAGTGCCTTGTTTGTATATTATGTAGTTGTGTCTTTAATTTTTTGCAAATTTAGGTTTTTCGTGCATCTTGCGTCTTTTCGGTTTTGTGTTTTTCGGTGTTTGCAGGTGATTCGGGAGACTTAAGATGTGGAAAAGATAGAAGAGGATTTTTGGGTTGAATTTGCAGGTCTAAAGTGCTGGTTTGGCTGGAAATTTCGACCAAAGGACCTGGAGTGGAGAGTAGGAGATAGAAAAATTTTTAGGGCTAAAAGCTTAAAATTCCCTGAAAATATGGTTCCAGGCGTATCGATTGGAAGGTTGGAAGGCGTAGGCGATACGCCTGGAGAAGTGGAGAACCGCCGGATTTGAGTGTTTCTCGCGGTATGCAAGAGTTTTCTGAAGATCATCGCGATACGCGAGGAAGTAGCAGACCAGGAAAGTTCTTTAATTTTTACATTTTGGTTTGCTGGTTAGTGAGTTCTCGTTTTTTCAGGTAAACACCAATTCAATTTAATTTTTAATTTTATTTTACTTCGTCCTTAGTTTATATTTTTGTGATTTTATTTTTCGTAATTGTTACTAACATTTTGGTCGAGTCGAGTCGTGTGTTTGTTTTTGTTTGTGTCGTACAGGTACGATGATATTCGCGCATAGGATTTGCATATACTTCATTGGAGGACCTGCGGTTACGAGCTTGCTTGCCATTCATCTAAATAAATAATCAGGGGAGTCCATTCCGCTTTATTTTTCTTTTTAATTTTCGTTTGCATTTTTTTTATCGTGCGTGTGTTTATTTTTATTCTGCTTTGTTTTATTTCCATTCCACATTGGGGACAATGTGTGATTCAAGTGTGCGGATGAGAGACTTGCGTCTTGAGTTTTTATTTTATTTGTAGTGTGTCTGAAAAAAAGAAAAAAAAGGAAAGAAAAGAATATTAGAATAGTAGAGAATAAATGCTCAAAAAATCGCATTCCATCAATTCATTATTCTTTGGACATCCTAGTATCTGGTTTAATGAGGGTGAGAAAAATATAAAACATTAATCTTTAAACTCTTTATTTTGACTGAGTATGATTCGGTAGTAGGTTGAACTTGAGCTTTCTTTAGTGGGACCCATAGGTAGACTGAGCTATTATTCGGTAATTTCATAAACAAATGGGGGCGAAACAAAAGGTCGGTGGTTGGGTTTAATCGGATCGAAATATCGGCAATTGTAGTTAGTGTGTTATTACGTTATGGATTGTGGAATAGTAGGGTGGAATGATAAAGTTAAATGTTACATACTTAGAAGTCAGTTTCCTGGTTATGATTCCATTGCAGTATTTTTCGAGGACGAAAAAAGAGTAAGTGTGGGGATGTTTGATGTGTTACAAACACATCTGATTTTCCGGGGTCTTTTCTTATATATTTGAGTCCAATTTGAGTCGGTTTTCTTTAGTTTAAGTTGTTTTTAGTTAAGTTTGAGTCTTTGAGTCTTATTTATGTTTTTATGTGTTTTGTAGGTAGTTAGTCAAATCCCGAGGCCACGTTTGAAGAAGACAAGACTTAATGAGAAAATATCAAGGAAGTGCTGAACAAAGGTCCTAGGCGTATCGCCAGGAGAGACAGATTCCCAAGCGATACGCTTGGGGTGTGAAGGTCAACTAAAGTCAAAGGTGGTCACCCGACTAAATTGTCACCTAGTGGGGTTGCGCGCGTATCGCTTCCCAATCTAGAACCGCCAAGCGATACGCTTGGAGGTCCAAAACCCGCAAAAAGGGGTTTCGCGATATAAATTCGTCTTTAGGGTTATGTTTCGTCTTTAGGGTTATGTTTCGAGAGAGACGATTTCCACACGGCAGAGACGAGTCTAGAGGCGATTTTCAGAGGCCAAGAAGGTGGAATCAAGTGGAGATCGATCCGGGAACATAAAGTCAACCAATTTCGCAATCCGGTTTCGTTCTTAATCTTTGTTTCTTGTATTCGTTTAGTCTACAACTATGTTTTTAGTTAAAGTTTCCGACTTTGTCTGTGATTTTGCTATGACTACGGTGGTTGGCTAATTCGATATCACCACCTAGACCGAATGATGAACTTTTGATATTTATGATCGTATTTGACTTTGACTATTTGATTGATGTTTGTTTCTATTAAACTCCATTAATTTTCTGTGATGATGCGTTTGGGTGCTTGATTTAGTTTTCTAGTTAGAGATTAATCCTTGCTTTGCTTGCGGATGTCTTCCGGTTTGGGTAAAGTAGTCAACTTGTAGGGTCAACTTGCAAATTAATGTGATTGCTTAATTGTGGTCATAGGGTTAGTTGATAATTGGTTAATTAAATCTTGTGTGTTGCTAGCTAAATAGACTTACAAGGGTGATAGTTATTGGGTAGTCGGGTTGGTTAATTGCTTAGGATCGAATTGTCTCAAAAGGAAATTCCCTATGTTAGTTTTCCAGCTTGTTATTCCAAATCATTTACAGTTAGTTAATGGTAGCTCCTGTTAGCCTAGGGTGCCTGAGATTAGATTCGATGGTGGTTAGGTTTAGCTGAGGTAGGAAGTACCCAAAAGGTGAACTCCTGTTCGGGCGTAAGGACTTAAAAGGTGAACTAGGATCCATCAGAATTGTCAAGGTCAGGTTCGATCATAGGTGTTAATTGGGATTCTAGGTCTAGGTGGTGTCTTCTCGCATTTGATAGTTTTCTCAAGGTTTGTCTAGCTGTCGAACATTAGTGTTGGTTAAGTTAGTTAATTTAATTTTCAAAAAACCCAAATTCAATTCTCAGTATTTCCAATTTCGTAGGTCTAAGTTTAGTTTTGTCTATAGAGTGTCTCTAGGGTTCGATATTCCCGGTCTTGCCTTAGCTTAGCTACAATCCGACAGGTACACTTGCCTTAGGGTTCGGTTTAGTTTAGGTAGTTTCGGTAAAATTAGGTGTGTCTAGGTTTAGGTTTAGGTTTAGGTCTAGGTTTTAATAGCATTTTTAGGTACGTTCCGAACACATCATTGCCTTTACGGCGTGGCGCATAAACTCTTTGTTTATCGCAGCCGTGGTTTGACCTCAGCCTTCTATCTCATCTTAGTCTTGTAAGACTCTGATGATCCTTTCAAGATCTGAGCTCATTATGATCCATTACCTACCTATTATGTTTCTTTCTTCTTACAAATTTCGTTTTTCTATTTGCTTATGTTATTTGTTGGTTGTTGTAATTGATTTGGGATACCAATTACCCAATAGTTGCGGCTATGATGATTAGTTCTAAAATCTGAGCCTAAAAGGTTTTCAAACTCATATTACTTTTTAATTGCTTTGTTTTATTCCTTACTTAAAGATCTATTTTCTTTCTATCTAATCTAGATTTAGTGTGGTACAAGATTACTTTCCGCTTACACATATGATAAGATAGCTTTATAAAGACCTTCATATAAAAATACTCATTTGCAAATAATTGATTAAAAACTACCAACATATGTTAGGCTTCTTAGAACATGCAACCTGATATACAAGGAAATATGAGCTTAACTAGAACAATCAATACATTCAAGACATTTCAACACTTTGAGAAACTGTCAATACATTCAACACACTTATATCTTTTAAAAAAAATTATTGCCGCCAAAATAATGCTTTGTACTACAACATTAACAACGGATCCTAGATTGAAACGCACTAATGGCTAAAATATTATTTGATAAAGTTATTAATAAGCTAGAGATTAATCAAGCACATGTAACTCTAATATGATCAATCAAGGGTGTTTGGTTGATTTAGGAGCAAATTAGCACCCCTGACAAGTAAAAAAAGTTATATATGACTATAGTTACTTTTGTATTATATGAATGTATGCAAATGTTCACAAAAACTTTCAATTCGCAGCAACGCGTGGGACTTTTGCTCGTATAGCAAAATTAAGACGTTTGTAATAAAAAGGGTTTAAATTTATAAATTCAATACAAAAGGGTGCAACCTGGGAAATAAATTATAAAGAAATAATAATTATTTTATTGGGAATTGCATATATCCCCTTATTTTAAATTGTAATTGCATATATACCCAATCAATAAAATCAATTGCATATTTACCCATCTATAATGAATATTAACATAATACCAATCATACCCCCAATCCAATTTTACATAAATTAAATAAATTGCTTTCTTCCACCAAATCATCTTTTCTACCACTGTCACCAAAATCGTCCATCACCAAGCTTCACGCTGCCGCCAAAATCGACCACCACCAAGCTCCAGATTTAAGTTCTAACGTCGCCACCAAAATTGACCACCACCAAGCTTCAGATTTAAGTTCTATCGCCGCCAGCAAAATCGACCACCACTAAGCTTCAGATTTAAGTTCTACCACCGTTACCAAAGTCGACCACCACCAAAAATGTTTAACCGATTCACAACCACCACCAAAATCGTTCACCAATTCACCACCGCCACCAAAATCGTTCATTAATTTCAATCAATGAATTTAGTTGCCATCACCAAAGGCAGAATCACTTACCTGCGATAGGGATGAGATACAAATTTGGTTCCAGAGATGATTATTCACTTACCTGGTGGTTTGCTTCCGATTTGTTTCAATCGAATTATGAAGCTGTGGTGGCTGTAAATTTATTTGGGGTTTGGTTTTGGAGGTGTAGGGTTATAACAGTTAAAGGTAAATTAGTTGGTTATAATGTTTATAATAATAATTAAGGGTAAATTAGTCAAATCATAATTTATAATTAATAAAATAATTAAAAATGGGTAAATATGCAATTAAAATTTAAAATAGGGGGAAATATGCAATAAATTTTTTAAATTGGATAAATATGCAATTTATTATTTTTAAGAGGGGATATATGCAATTGCCCTTATTTTATTTTACAATCATTATCATTTAGTCGCTAATATAATTCATAAAGAAATTTAAAATAGAGGGTTTAAATTTATAAATTCAATGCAAAAGAGTGCATCCGGGAAATAATATAAAAAGAAATAACAATTATTTTATTTTACAATCATTAATCATTTTACTGCTAATATATATAATTTATAAAGAATTAAAGATTATCAACTTTTCAGGAACAACGATGAGCCACTTCACCTGTGCAACTTGAACACCGATGACGGACCAAACCTCCTCCGTCACCACCACCACCGCCGCCGCCACCTCCTCCTCCCACCCACCACAACCACCGCCCCTCATCCCCCGCCTCCCCGACGACGTCGCAATCCAATGCATCGCCAGAGTCCCACGCCCCTACCACCCCTCCCTCTCACTAGTCTCCCACCTCTGGCGGCACACCATACGCTCCCAACACTTCTTCACCACCCGATCCCTCCTCCACTCCACACAACACTCCCTCTACCTCAACCTCCGCCATAACTCATCCTTCAAGTGGTATTACCACCCAAACCCTAACCCTAACCACGGATCCTCCCTTTTTCCCCACCCTCCCATCCCAATCCAACCCGTCGGCCCCGCCTACGCTGTTCTCGGCTCCAAAATATACCTAATTGGCGGCTCGATTAACGATATTTCGTCCACCTCCGTCTGGATTCTCGACTGTAGGGTTAATAGATGGGAAATTGGGCCGAAAATGAAGGTTGGGAGAGAGTTTGCAGCTGCTGCCACAGTTAACGGTAAGATCTATGTGATGGGGGGTTGTTTGGTGGATAATAAGTCCCGATCGGTTAATTGGGCGGAGGTGTTTGATCCGGCGGTCGGGATGTGGTGCCCGGTGCCGAGTGATTCGGTGGATGCGAAAGATAAATGGATGCATGCTTGTGCGGTTATAGATGGTAAGATTTACGCTATGGCGGATAGGGGCGGGGTGGTTTATGATGTGGGGGGGATGGAGTGGGGGAGGGTTCCGAAGCGGCTTGATTTGGGGTGGAGGGGGCGGGCGGTGGTGATTGGTGGGGTGTTGTATTGTTATGATTATTTGGGGAAGATTAGAGGGTATGATGTGGAGAGGGATGTGTGGAAGGAGTTAAGAGGGGTCGAGAAAGGGTTGCCGAAGTTTTTGTGTGGTGCTACCATGGTGGATTTGGACGGGAGGTTGTGTGTGGTGTGGGAGCGTAAGGAAGGTGGGAAGTCGATGGATGTGATGTGTGCAGAGATTGATGTTTGTAAGGATGAGGATGGAGGGTTAAGCGGCTCTGTCTTGTGGGTTGATGTGATTCTATCGGTTCCTGTTGGTTCGTCGATTCTGCATTGTATGGCTGTTGCTTTGTGAGTTGTGACTCACATCATGTAATGTAACTAGGGTATGGTTTCTACCTTTACCTTTAAACTGAAGTTGTTTGTTTGATTCATCTAATTTACTAATTTTATGGAGACAATATGAAAAGAAGTAGTGAAGTTTGTTACATGAATTAAGAGATATTGGTTTAAGAACCTTAGTTGAATAGAAAACAAGCTTATTGCAATCAAATCTTTAGATCTTTCCTTTTACTGTCTAGTTGATTTTGGCTGGTGTAGTTAGTGGCTGACTGGATGATGAACCTGGACACACACCCCCATTCCCCTGTTTAGGTTAAGTAGTAGTTCTCATTTCCGTTCTTAGGTTGTCTTTGTTTTTGTTATCTGGTTTCCATCGTATGTATTGGCGATATGTCCACATCTCGGATTGGACTAAAACTATCAATCAATCATTCGACTTCTTTGGTTGCTTTTGAGTTCTAACATTTTCCTTGCTAAATTAATGATTCTGTTATTTGCTTTCTGTCAGGGTCCGCTTGAGACTTTAGGGCCTAAAGCGATAAAATGGCTCTTTTCGATTAATACTTTTACGTATCGGCATCTTTTTTATATAGCTTTGTTTGCTCTAAAATCAATATATAGCTAGATCATTAAAATCAGTTTGGTATATGAATCTTCTTCAATCTTTAAGCAATCCATTTAATCTTTAATAGGACGCTAAGTAGTCTGGAACTGATCGTTTAACCTTCTATTTATTATTATTATTATTATTATTATTATTATTTTCATTTTTAGAATATGCATCTATGTACATGTATTATTCATCTTAAGATTTAATGATAAAAATTGGTTTAAACGGCCAATACTGAACGAACAAAGTGCTTAAACCGCTGGTCTGACCAACCCACCCAACCCAGCTTGTTTGTTGTGT
The DNA here is from genome assembly GCA_039602395.1 of Deinandra increscens subsp. villosa. Lineage (NCBI taxonomy): Eukaryota > Viridiplantae > Streptophyta > Magnoliopsida > Asterales > Asteraceae > Deinandra > Deinandra increscens. The sequence goes on along the minus strand of JBCNJP010000010.1, from coordinate 510,404 downwards.
CATTTTCTTAAAACCGTAGTTAGCGGTGCAGTCCAGAATTTTTTTCAAAACCGACTGTAAACACCCCTAAATTAGTTGCTTAGAACCTGGAGACCATAAAAACGTCCTCGAGTTTTTTTATTTCTTGCATAAAATCTGGGTTTTGATGCTTACGACTATGGCCTTAAAACTCGGGGCCTAGCAGCTTCTGAAAAGCGTCTTCTTTTTGCAGGATCTTAAACAATTCTCCTTGTGGATGAAATGATTTGGCTATGATCAGCATTCTTATGCACTCAGGGATTGTAGAATGGAATCAGCTTTGTTCACTGTTTGTATCATTTTGGATTTGACTGGAAATAAAAAGCTTTTTGTTGGCATGCTGCAAAAGCTCTTGTATTGTATTAAGTTTGTATATATTGTCAACTGCTTCAAAGGTCAATGAACGACTCATTTCTCTCGTCTCTTAGTTGTGTTTATCCATTTGCTAACATACCATTTTGCTTCTCTTTTGTCCCACAACCCTTTTTAATGCATTCACAGCCCTATGCATACATTTTGTGAGTGCAAACTCTATAATTTGATGTTTGATAGTAAATGTTTGGATAATGAAAATGACTTTTCAGAAATAACTTTTACAAAAGTAGCTATAAAGGTATTTCCAAAAGTCAGGAAATCATGGTTTTTGAAACAACTTTTGACTTTTGAGCTGGCAATTTACACTTATACCCTCAACTTTTGAAACAACTTTTGGTTTTTTTTTTCATTTTACATAATTAAGTTAAGCAAAATATTTTTTAAAAACAAGTTTTTTACTTATTTAGTTTTTACCACCACAAAAGCTTATCCAAACAACTTTTTAAAAGCTCCTTTTAAAAAAGTTAAAAGTCAATAAGTCATTTTACTTAAAAGGACTTTTGAGCTCAAATAAGCTCTACCAAACATACCCTAAATGGTTGTGAGTAGAGGAATGATAAATAATTTGGTAAATCTGAATATTTGACAAAAAAAACTATTAATTCTATAAAATTTAAAGTTTGGTTGTGAGGTTAAAAGTAATACCCATACCAAGACACCAAGCTTTTTTTTTGCCACCTCATCAATCCACATTCCCCACACTTTTTACAAGTTATACATCTACCAAACTTCCCCACAACACTAAACATTTTTTTAATATAAAAAAATGGAAAAAGGTAGTGAGAGAGAGAGGTTGGAAGAGAGAGAGAGATAGGAGGTTCGGGAGTGTTGCTCGGTGAATTTTTCTCGAGCTCAACCTCCACCGCGACACCGAGCCAGTGGATTCTGGTGTTCCCGCGATCCCAAGACTCCCAAACCACCCTCACCGAGGAGCTCGGTGGGGGTATTACTTTTACTCTGAGTGGAAGAGAGAGAAAATGTAATGATGAGAGTATAAAAAATATTATTTAATTGTAGTTGTGAGTGAAGAAGAGAGAAAAGATAACGATAAAATGTATAAATTATAGAGAACGGACTATAAATGCTCTTAGTCCAGTTTTATAATTATAGATCTTATTAAGATACTAAATAATAATTGTGAAGTCGACATGTGATAAAAAATGATGAAGTCAACACGTAATACAAAAATGTTGAAGTCGTCGTAACGCGCGGCGGGTCACCAACTAGTACTATATAATTTAGTAAATACATAAGTAGTGACATACAATTATTTTAACTAGTTATTACTACTCGAGCGTTGCCTGGGAATAACAAGGTTACAAAAAACAATGACATTGTTAAAACATAAAGTAAAAAACAAAAATACAAAAAAACTACGCAATACCTCTATTTAAGAATAAGAAAAAAATAGTTGCCACGTTACGTCCCCATAGACTACCATCGGGCAACACTTGGTAACGCCACATGGCCAAATAAGGTTGTGCCACCTATAAAAAGTTACTATTCATAAGTAAGTTAACTTTGTTATAGTAAAAGGTAATAGTTTCAAGTAGGATTTTGATGGTACACGACATGATGAAAGCAGTACAATATATTATTGCAGATTATGTGTCCTATAAAGTGAGGCGTCTCTTTACGTTTCTCCAAACATCTTTGTTACACCCGGTTTCTATTTTATGACTACATGTTTGTATTAAAGATAATGATTAACTTATCTCTTTGTATATTCAAATTCAAAACCCATACTTTTAGGTAGTTTAGGTGCAGTCAATATTGTTGTATATTTCCCTAGTTTAGCTCCTCACTTAATGCTTGTATCTATTTATACTCCTCTGTACATGAATGAAAGTAAGCTTTCCATCGATCACCTTTTGAAACAATATGGTATCAGAGCTAAACTAGGGAAATATACAACAATATTGACTGCACCTAAACTACCTAAAAGTATGGGTTTTGAATTTGAATATACAAAGAGATAAGTTAATCATTATCTTTAATAGTTTGAATGGTTGTTTTGTTGGATTTCTTTAGTGTTATATCTCGTTCCACGTCGTTCTACCACGCCATGCATTATGAGTGTATTTGTATTCTTCGCGTGTTATTTTTTGTTTCCTACCAGCATATATTATAGTTTGCTCTGGTTTAACGCAGTTGTGATGCACTTTGGGTTTTAAAAAGCACGCCTCAGGCGCGCTTAGGCGCGAGGTGGCCACAGGCGACGGGGTTAGCACTTTGAACAACGCAAGGTGCATGCATTACAAGAAGCGACCACTTTTGCTCACTTTAGTCGGAGTTGCGGAGGCGCAGGTCGTTCGCTTCCTTGTCACAAATGATAAATAAGAGAGATGGACTAGAAATTTGAGCTTACAGGCAATGGGAGAAGAAGAATGACAAAGAAATTGAAGAATTGGTGATTCCTACACCACTTTTAAATTTACTGATTTCGTACAAAAGAGAAGTTAATAAAATTCGAAACTTCATTAAATTAAACAAATGAGTTATTTTCAAGGATATTTATATGGGTGAAGTGGTGCTAGGGTGATCAAGGCACCCTTTCGGTTATTAACTAACTAATAACTAGCTAGCTTATCTTATGATCTATTAATACAATTGTAGCACTAAACTAAGAATAAAACTCAATAATTATATTTTCAACCTTTGCTTCTCTAATTTGATTTTATCCTTTCGACTGTTTCTTACTTTATTTGTTACATTTGATCTCGTATCACATGATTATGTTGTTCGTTGTTCTATCATTTCACATGAGTTGCTTCACGCGTCTTTTATTTGTTTCACACAAACTTCCGAGTTGCTTACAACCCCGGGTTTTCTTTTAGTTCCATCGGGTCTTCCATCTTTGCTTTCTTCTTATAATTTTCTCCTAATAACAAGTTATGCAAAGTTTGAGGGGGGGTTTTGTAATTCGGTAAAAGTCCATGGGGTATGGGGTTTGAGGGTTTGTTTGGTTTTCCGTATTTGGTCAACAAAAGTAGAGAACGGGATTTACTTTTTCAATTTAGGTTTCTTTTTCTTCTTCGTTAACACGTCCGTTTTCTAGGGTTCAAAAGGAAATCGAGAATCGACTCTTTGATTCTCGAATTCGTGCAACCGTTTGTCAAAATTGGTTCCGAATCCTTCGAGTACTTCGATCCTCGGTTCCAATTGTTGGTTTTCTTCGACTGGTTTTGGCGATGGGTTTTCGATCTTGGGTTGCAGAAGAGGGACGAATTCTTCGTTCTCTTCTGGCTTTTCGTTTTCTTTTCTGATTTACTTCACAACCGGAGAAGAGGGGTTCTCGGCGGCGCTGTCACGAGTTTTCCGGCGACGGTTACACTACCGGCAACAGTTACCGTGACGGTTAAGGGTTATATATTTCGGGTAAGGCTTAAACTTTCGATTATTTTCATGGGTTTTTCTTGTTTTCTTCCGATTTTCGTCTCTGTCGCAGAGGGTAATCGGAGAGGGCTGAGATGGGTTGTTGTCGGTCTTCCACAGGGTGGAACCAAAAAATTCCGGTGATGGAACCAAAAAATTCCGATGATGGATGAGGTTAACAGGTATTTTTTTTTTCTTTCTTGATCGATTCACTCGATCTTGGTTTTTTTTTCATGATCGAATCCTTCACGGTTCTTGCCGGTGTCGGTGCAAGTCTTTCTGCTAAGGGTAACATTAGTGCTGCTTCTTGGTGGAACGAACTGTTCGAAGGTGCCAGGTGGTAAAACTGGGCTATCTGTTAAGTCTAAAATGGGGGAAGCATAGCTTTCTATTGCTTATTATTCACCCATTATCACCATGCCTGATGACTAGCTTGCATTTACTATTAATTTATAAGCAAAAACTTTAAATCAGATGTACTTGTAAACACATCATCATTCTCTGAAAGTCAAATGCTGCCACAATACATGGCATAGCTGACTGACATGGAACAAAGAAGACATCCAAAACCTAAACTTTATGTGATTTATTAAAGGGACTTACTATTCAGACACTCCCTTTCAAAATTCACACTCCAAACCGGGACTGTTTCATCAAACCAGGGCTGTTTGAATAAAACAAAATCGTCAGATCAGTACAGTTTCCGGAAAACGAGCTTTGACCAAAAAGTAAACCGGGGCTTATAGCTCAAACCGTCCCGGTTTGTTCTTCATTTAAAAAAAAAATTAATTTTTTTTTGATGAAAAATAAATGTATTGGAAGTTATAAGAATCATGGAAAAAAAAAACCGTGAAAAAGAATCGTGATTTTTTTTATAGATTAAAGTTAAAAGAAACATGAAAAAAAAAAAACTCAAACCGGGGTTGTTTAATCAAACATGGGCTGTTTACTTTTGTCTTTATTCAAACTGGGGTTGTTTGATCAAACCGGGGCAGTTTAGGGTGTTAAATTGGAATTTTGGGGTGTCTAAGTAGAATGGGCCTTTATTAAATTCCTACCCTTAAGTTATAATCTCAACCGGAAGAAAGTTTTAAAAAAACAACCAACATGTCATCAGCATATAGAAAACGTTACGATACAAGTATGTGTGCCCGGCTTGTTGCTGTCGGAACACAAATTAACTACCAAAAATTTACCATTTAAAATATGTTCTAAGAAATATGGCAACGGTGAAAAATGTAAATAGAAAAGAATAACATTTGCAGTTTGCACATTCAACTTGAGAGCTTGTGATGCTTTTTTAGTAACCTTTAAAAATTGAATCTCAAGTTAGCCTTCTGCCATCATTGTAATCTTCAATGCATAAAAAGACAAAAAACGAACCTTTCAAATGTCTTGAACCCAAGTACTTTGTCTGTATTCCGATGATCAGTATAGGCGGTTTTGTTGCCAGTTATGTATAGTTTTGTTGGGTATTTAATCGAAACTGAATTCCAAGAGGGGCTTAGAAGACAACATTCTTCTGAAAAAGAATACCATCAGAAATACAACTTTATAAATCTATGACATTAAGAGTTATATCTTAAAAAGTTAGATAATTCAGTAACAATGCATATATAAAAGAGATGGTTACTTCACAACTAATATGATTGTTAAAGTTTAGTTTCATAAATGTCTGTTAAAAATTACATGATTAATGTGCATAGTAAATTAAATAAATTAAATAACTGCTGTGAAACTATGCACCAAGTAAAAAAAAATTATAATTTGGTAAACACCCAAGCTATAAAAATAGGGACCTATTATCCATACCACCTCTTATCTATTTGCACCACCCAAGATGCCGCATATATGAATAAGTGCGGCATTTCAGATCCAAACAAAATAACAAAATGCTGCATTTTGAAGGAAACGCCACATTTTACTTCCAAACCCAAATGTACTTTAAAAGTAATTGCAAATGCTAACCGTCTGTACTAGGAAGATGCTTTGAAATGCCGCATTTTGTCATATATGCAGCATTTTGACGTTTTTTTGTCATGTTGTTAAATGCCCCTCTAGTTATATATGACGCATTTTGAGGTCTATAAATAGTTGAGTACTCATTGATTTTTTATTGCAATATCCATACGTATGAATACGAACCATTTACAATTGTATCATCTCTATCTAACTTGTAAAGACAAATATTAGCAATTAAGATGTCATACTGGAACTTTTTTTTCGGTGATGATTCTTCTTCTGGCCCGACGTGGGTTCCAGAATCAAACCGGGTAAATTCTCCAATTTTAACTGCAACACAGTACATGTACTTTTTGTCGTTGCTCAAGATGCCGCATTTTGCACTATATGCCGCATTTTGAAGTGAAGTACATCGAATCCCTTTGACTTTGATCAGATTAGACTTTTGTCGTATTCAAGATGCCGCATATTTGAATATGTGTCGCGTTTTAAGTGGTGTTGATAGAATCTGGGGGGGTGTGTATAGAATGTCCGTAAAAATATTGACATGCTAGATGTAAAAGGCAAAACATGCATAGATAGATAACAGTTTCATTTCATTTAAATGATATAGGATTTACACATAGTTCCATAGTTGATTGTTATGTAAATCAATTTCTAATAAACTTAAGCGGTTTGTAATTCATTTTAAATCATATAACGCTAAGTGAAAAAGGAAAAGTGCCACGTGAAGCACAATTACTGCCAAATTAGAAGGATGAAGTAGAAAGTGAATGAGAATTGAATCTAGAGAGAGAATGTAGTGTTTATTGATTTCAGAAAGTTACAAGTGTTTTAGTTGAGAGATACAAAAGTCCCTAATCTAGGTCCAAACTTTGGTATTTATAGGCCACCAACTTCGCTTCTCTACCCTTTAGCTCGGATCTTGACACAGATCCTCGCCCTGCATATACCTGTAAAATCACTAACGATATCTCGAGGACTTAGATGCCCGATGGTCGGATATGAAGACACATTCGACAATCTCATCTACTCATCAAGTCCCCAAGTCTATTAAGTATAATGTTTAGGATTAATAGACTTAACGTTCAAAAAAGTAATTTAAAAATTACCCATCTGTTTAATTTATTTGACGATTCATCTTTCGCATCTGACAATCTCGCTTTATTCGTTTGTACTGTACAACCATTCCACACTTTATGTCACATCCATCAATTGTCTCTGATTATTTAAAAAACTTCCCCTATAAATGCGCACACCAAACCCCTATAACTTCTTTACTTTCAACCTTTTTTACTCACGATTCTCTCTGATCATCCAAAAAAGTTTACCACTTCATTTTCTTCATCTTCGATAATTTTGCAGGTCAGTTCTTTCCTTCTATAACCTCCTTTTCTTCTTTCAACTTTTTCTTCTTTAATTTCTCTGCAATGCGACTCCCACCAAATCATCCGATTCTGAACCAGTCCCCAAGACTGATAACCCTGAACCAGTTTCTAAAACTGAAACGTCAAAACTGGCCTCTAATTCTGAGAATCCCAAGCCTGAAAAAGTTCCAACGAAGCATAACCTTGACATCTCTTACTGTTTGATTTCTCAAGAAGTTCTTGATACTTTTATTGAAGATTTTCATATCCCTTTAAATTTCCATCCTGCGCTGCCTGGTCCCAAAAAACCTATCTACCCGTTTCCTAAGGGCAAAATAGGGTTGTACCTCGATTTCTTTAAGCAAGCAAATTATAGGATCCCCTTCACCCCGTTTCTCCTTGAAGCCCTAGAATTTTTCGGAATTCACATTGCTCAATGCAACCCACCAGGCTTGAAGACCAATGTAGGGAGGAATTCATTGTTTTGTTTAGCTTGTTTGTATAGTTTAGTTTCATTTGTAATGTTGTCTTTTGGTAGGCTAGCGAAACTACCGAGCGAAACTGTAGTTTCGCTCGGTACCTAGTTTAGACTGTCTCAGTGACAGTTTCGCTTGGCCAGCGAAACTGCCAGCGAAACTGTTCACTGGACAGTATATATGTGCCGCCTTTGTGCAGCCTTTTGTAACTTTTGCAACATTGGTGAACCCTAATACAAGAAATCGTTTATTGGTGAGTTTTGGTGACGGCTAGGAGCATTTCTTACTATTATTGTAGCTTGTAATCATCTCTTATCAATCTTTGGTTCATGCTGTGATTGTTCAATGCTAGAAAACCATTTTAGCTATTGAGAATCATCTATTGTTGTTATTTCTTTGGTTTTCTTCTCAAAACACCTTCATTTGCACTGATAAAGATCAGTGAGGACCAAAGCATATTGTTGGTCCTCACTGATCTTTATCAGTGCAAATGAAGGTGTTTTGAGAAGAAAACCAAAGAAATAACAACAATAGATGATTCTCAATAGCTAAAATGGTTTTCTAGCATTGAACAATCACAGCATGAACCAAAGATTGATAAGAGATGATTACAAGCTACAATAATAGTAAGAAATGCTCCTAGCCGTCACCAAAACTCACCAATAAACGATTTCTTGTATTAGGGTTCACCAATGTTGCAAAAGTTACAAAAGGCTGCACAAAGGCGGCACATATATACTGTCCAGTGAACAGTTTCGCTGGCAGTTTCGCTGACCAAGCGAAACTGTCACTGAGACAGTCTAAACTAGGTACCGAGCGAAACTACAGTTTCGCTCAGTAGTTTCGCTAGCCTACCAAAAGACAACATTACAAATGAAACTAAACTATACAAACAAGCTAAACAAAACAATGAATTCCTCCCTACATTGATCTTCAATATTCCCCCTAGGGAGGGATTCAGCCTCTTGATCTTCATTTGTCAGCTCCGGCTTCAGTTTGGTTTGGCTCCTTGTTCAGATCTGGAGTCCCTGATTCCCCCGAAATAATTGACGTGTCAGCAACTGGGACATTATCTTCAGATTCCCCCACAATGGTTGTTTCAGCAGCACCTGGGGCATCGGACTCTGGTTCCCCCAAATTAATTGGCTCTTCAGCAACGGGGACCTCAGTCTCTAGTTCTGTGATTTGTTTAGAAGATTCTCCAAGACCGCTCAACGACTTGTTCATCTGGTTCGCCAGATCCCTGTCCTCTTCCATTCTCTCTTCACCTTCCTTGACTTTCTCTGCTAAATCCCGTATCTCTTTGATAATCCCTCTGGCTTTGTTGGCTACCCTCACAAACAGGTTAGCTTCTTGAACAGTGTCGTCTCCTGCCCCACATCTGATAGGATTTTCACAGAGAGTCTTCAAATCATCATTACTGAAGGAGAATACTTCCATGGGGTCAAATAATCTAATCTCATCATTTTCTCCTATTCTTATCACAGCTTCCCCAGTTTGGTTGTCATAAAACCATTTTTTGAAATTTTGCAGCCTTGATGGTTCTTGATCTGGTATTCTGATCCTGCTCATTGTCTTTGCTGGCTTGAACTTTAAGGAGACCTTTGGCTTCCCAGTAACTTCATCAATTTCAGTTGTTGACTTCATCCTCTTCCCCTTCATAAATCCAAACGACACAAAGTCGTCCTTTGCAGCCTGCTGAAGCATTATTCTCAGATTTGTAGCCCTGACGCTTTTGTCTTCATCGATGAGGGGAAGCTCTACCAACCGCCTCAGATCCCATCTGGGCAAGGTCTTGAAATTTTCACGTTTGCGAATATAGGTAATGCTACCCCCTCTTCTCTTGATCATAAAAGCATGCACAGACTCACTGAATTTTCCAGCTAATGATGTGTCTATCCGACTCTTTTCTTTTAGGCTGAGCCATGTTTTGAAACAGAGGGGTTTGATCTTCAAGCTCAGGTTTCTTAAACCATTCTTCTCTGTTAAATTCAAGAACTTCTTCACTTATGGAACTTATCTTAGCTTGATAAGTGAGAGAATGTTCTTTCCAAGTATAGCTTTCCGGCTCTGTGTGATCATCAATATCAGCCTCATCTTCACTTTCATCGATCAAAAGGAATTTAGCTTGGACGATCTCAGGTTGTGGTTGCTCTGTTTCAACACTAAACAGATTTGCATCACTGACATTGATAGCATCCAAGTCTTCAGCATTGGGGGCTCCACTATCATCAGCATCATTCACACCTGTTCCACTTCCTCCGACTCCACCAGATCCACTACCTCCTGCTCTACCAGCTTCACCAGAACCACTGCCTCCCGCTGCTCCAGATGTATCCTTTAAGATGTCACCAATTGATTCGATCTCAACATCACTCATTAGACCTGGCATGTTCAGATGCTTCTTAATTTCGTTCATCTCTACTACCAAAAATTTGATCAACGAAGATTGTTTAGCAATGATCTCGTTCATGTTTTTGATCTGAGCATCTTTCTCCTTTTCTCTGATTTCAGAATTTACCAGTTTGGTCTTGATCATACCCAATTCATTAGCCAGGGAGGTATCTACACCTCTGATGACATCTTCGTCCATTTCAGCCCTGGGATCAATCCTTCTTTTCTTAGCAGCCCTCAATTCATCTTCTGTGGGTGCACTATAATTTTCTTTTGATTTCTGTTTTTGCTGTGCAATGTTCTCAAGTTCTTCTTCAATTTCATCTACATGCTCCTTTCCCGAGCTTCTCACGTATTGTTTCCTCTTACCTTTTACACTGTCACTCACCTTTCCTTCAGCTCTTCTCTTGTTTTCATCTTCTATCAACTTCTTGATGTATTCAAACCTCTGAGCTGGATACATGTGTTTCATTAAGTATGTGGTGTATTCTGAGAAGTCTGCTCTCTTTGCCGCACAATCAGACAGGATTCTTGGGTGCATCGGATTAAGAACAAGAGCCGCACCCATCTTTGGCAATTCTGGTTCTAGATGTTCAATAATCATTTCTAGGAACCTTGGATATAACAACCATCTTGACTTCTTTATCGCTTGGATGTTTGCAGTCATAGCATCAAAAATTCTTTGAGGAATATTGGCCTTCTTTCCTCTGCAAACCAACAACATGGCCTCAGCCCAGTTCAAATTCAAACCGTCTGATCCACCTTACTTGTCGTCAAGGCAAGAAATGAAGACGTGGGCAATGTATCTCCATTCTTTCGACAACAAGGACTTCTTAATTTCCTTCTTATTTTTCCACAGATCTCCGCCTTCATACCCCATGTCACGTTCAAAGCCCCTCAGCACTTCCAGATCTTTCATCTTAGTAACAACCCCGACATCTTCTTCCAGTTTAAGCGCTTCGGCGATTGTTTTCATAGTGATAATGATGTCTTTCTTCATGATTTTAGCACGGATACACTCAGGTGTCGATTTAACGTCATACTCTGCTGTAAGCCAGAATTCTTTAATATGTCTTTCATCGATTATTGGAGAGTAAGAAATCGCGTGGAATATGCAGGACTGTTTCAACCACTCGATGCAGTCTCTAAATCCTATAGATTTGTCTGTGCGGACATCCAAATATGCAGTGACGTTGCTTCGAGGATCGTGCTTTAGGTCTGACATTGTTCTGCACGTGAAACCAAGAGCTTGTGAGTAAAACCGAACTTACATTAAATTAAATTAAATTAAATTAAAAAAAATTTTAAATTTTTTTTTGACAGTTTCGCTGCGAAATTATTGTTTCGCTAAGAGTCAACAAAGTCGCACACGGCGAAATAAACAGATTCGCGACACTGATCTCGGCGACACTGACAAGGTCAGTTTCGCAGCGACACAACAGTTTCGCTGCGATACTACAGTTTCGCTGAGGGCGAAACAGCAGTTTCGCTGGCAATCACGGCGACACTGTCAGCGAAACTTGGACATGATCGCTGACAGTTTCGCCCGTAACTGGTGAACTTTCGTTCAGTTTCGCTGGATGAATGCGTAGTTTCGCTGGTCGCGACATTTCAAATTTCGAATTTCCGAAATCACTTTTAAGCACAGTTTTCACACAATCAAACCACAATAAACATATAGAACACTTAGACGAGGGTAATGCAGGTTTCAAAACAGTTTTTAACAACATTTTAAGAACCAAGAATCAAAGTGACGATTCGACATAAAATCCCCAAAAATTGTGAATCTGGAATCGATAACAGAAGTGATAAACTCAGAAGATTGCACCCGAACTTACACAAATCTTTAACCTGGTATCGGTAAAGCGAAGACACGATGAAACAGTTTGGGCGAATCTGTGAGTTTTGCGAATGGGAGTTAGGGTTTGCAAGTATCTCGGTGAAAAAGAGGATAATGACCGACATGTTCTCGATGACAAGTTTAAATACACAGGCAGATTCGCTGCTAGTTTCGCCGAGCGAAAGAGCAAATTCGCTCGAGCCAATCAGATTAGTTTCGCCGATAACGACATAATAGATTCGCTGATAACCTATGCGGCGAAACTAATCGGACGAAATACAGTTTCGCTGAAACCCTAATTTTCAACAAAAGACTTATTTGTTATTTAGAACTTTTGAAAAACCGACAAACTCACACAAATCACCAAATTATTTACAGAGTATCGATCTTATCAAAAATAACGCAGAAAGAAAATCTTTTTGAATTTTCAAAATGGGAATTAAAAACAACTATACAAGCAAACTTTAATTTTAATTTTTAGAGAAAGATCCAGACATGAGATCATATCAACCAATACGCATCATACACATTTCAATTTCAATTTTAATCAGCATGCAAGTCAAGCAGATCCCGAATGCATCATATTGATATTAAGCATGCACTAATAGTATTTAACATTTTTGGATATGCTTATGGTAAATTAATCATGCACTGATCACCCAGCCTCACTCTATCAAAGACGTTAACAAATCATCATATTTATCATGATTTTTCTTTTAATTCTTTTTCAAATGAGATAAGCGTTCATGATGTTTCATGCAAAAATAAAGCAGAACTCTAAGTGAACAGCAATCAGGTCGGCCGCAAAGCACGCAGAGAAAGCCCGATGCACTTAGGAAAATAAAAAATGAAAAATAAAGCAGAAAACGTATATATCAACAACAATCAGGTCGGCTTGTGGGCACGCAGAGAAAGTCAGATGATATATACTAAACACCAAGAAAATAAGGAAGAAACTCAATCAGCAGGTGATCAGGTCGGCCGCCTAGGCACGCAGAGAAGACCCACTGAGTCGAGTGTAAAAAATGGCATAAAGCCTTATTTGTAAAGCATGTGTACATCAGAACATCTCTTAATATCAGAATCATTGCAACACTTATCCAGAAATGAAAACTAGAGCAAATCAGGCAAGCGTTATGTTTATATCCTACTCATAGATATCATATTAGACATACACACCCAAAAATCATACAAGCACAATACAACCTTTATTTTTACTCTATCCATGGCAGATAACGCAGGTTGATATACTATCATTTCTCACAAGGTCGGATCAATTTCTCATTTTTGTTTTTGTTTAAAATTATTTATATACCAAATTTTCTGATGACTTCAATTTTCCCCCAAAATCCACAAATACTCTATTTTTGGATTTTCAATAAAGAAGAACAAAACAAAATAAAAGTGATTCGATCGATACTTGACACAAAAATGATAGACGCTTGAACGGAGACACACAAACGAAGAAAAAGTTTAGACGAGGAATCCGATACGAATGCATGAGGGAGTAAAAGACCACTATAGACATCAACGAGCCAATTTAAAGCAATCTTTAGAGCGATTTACCCCAAATTCCCCCACAAGAATGCAAAGAATACATTAATAAACAGTTATGAAAGATTTGTAAGGTAAATTGAACTAAAATACTCCCCTGATCGTATTCCAGTAGCAATTGGCCAGAAATCATTTGAGGAGGATTACGTGATCATTAATTTCTTGATTTCAACAGATTTAACTCCGACAATCACCTGATTCAAGACAAAATGAAATTAGCATTCAGGAAATTAGCATTCAGGTTTAAACATAGCAATCTTGAGATGAGGTAAATTTAAACGAGTATTTACAAAAAGGTTTATTTTATCCCCTTTTTTTTTTTTTTTCACCAATAAACTTAAAAAGATATCATGCCCAGCATTTTAATAAGCTCATAAAAGCGGGGTTTATCAAAGGTTTTTGTAAAAATATCCGCTTTCTGGGCTTTGGTTTTAATGGGAACAACGTCAATAAACCCTTTTTCTTGAGCATCACGGATTGCATGAATCCGTGTTTCAATGTGTTTGGTTCTTGAATGATGAATCGGATTCTTGGAGATTCCAACGACGGCTTCGTTGTCACAGAACAACGGTGTATGAAGAAAATTAATTCCATAATCCATCATCTGATGTTGAATCCATAGCACTTGACAGCAGCAACTGGAGGCAGCAATGTATTCGGCTTCGCCTGTAGATAAGGAGACAGTTGTTTGCTTCTTGCTTTGCCACGAAACCAAGCATTCCCCCAGAAACTGGCATCCTCCAGAAACAGACTTTCTATCCAGTTTGCATCCTCCGTGATCACTGTCTGAATATGAATTAAGCTCAAAACTTCCACCCTTAGGATACCATAATCCCAATCTTGATGATCCCTTCAAATAACGGAAGATTCTCTTGACCGTCTTTTCGTGAGATTCCCTTGGATCAGCTTGATAGCGAGCACAGTAACACACAGCAAAAGTGATATCCGGACGACTAGCTGTGAGATACATGAGAGACCCAATCATGAACGATAGTACTTGGGGTCAACTCGCTTTCCCAGACTGTCAGGAGTCAAACACGTTTGAGATGTGAAGGGAGAGAGTTCAGCAGATGCATCGTTCATTTTGAATTTCTTTAGAATCTCCAGAATGTACTTTTCTTGATGGATGAGAATACCGTCTGATTTTTGTTCCACTTGCAATCCTAGAAAGAAACTCATTTCCCCCATCATGCTCATTTCAAAATGCTCCTTCATCAATTCCTCAAATTCTCGACACATCTTCTCATTGGTTGAGCCGAAGATGATATCGTCCACATACACTTGAACCATCAGCATTTCTCCATTCACCTCTTTCTTGAACAGCGTCATATCGATAGACCCACGAGTAAAACCTTTTCCCGATAGATACTGAGTCAAAGTTTCATACCAAATTCTGGGTGCCTGATGAAGACCGTACAGAGATTTATCCAGCTTGTAGACTTTGTCAGGAAATTCATGATCTTCGAAGCCAGGAGGTTGAAGCACATAAATATCTTCATCAATATCCCCGTACAAGAATGCACACTTGACGTCCATTTGGAACATCTTGAAGTCCTTGTATGCAGCATGAGCTAGAAAAATTCGAATCGCCTCAATGCGTGCAACCAGTGCAAACACGTCTGTATAGTCAATGCCTTCTTCCTGATAAAAACCTTGAACCACCAGTCTTGCCTTGTTTCTGATAACAACACCTCTATCATCCATTTTGTTCCGGAAAACCCACTTCGTACCAATTGGAACTTTGTTCTCAGGAAGATCCACTAATTGCCAAACCTTCAGCTTTCTGAATTGTTGTAGTTCAGCCTGCATGGAGTCCACCCAACTTGGATCTGCAAGAGCTTCATCTATGTTTTTAGGAACAATCTGAGACAGAAAACACGCAAACAAACATTCATTAATCAATCCTGACTGATGACGAGTCCTCACTCCGTCCGTAATCGAGCCAATGACGAGGTCATGTGGATGATCCTTTAAGGTTTTGAGATTTAAGTCAAGGTTGAGGGGAGCGGGTTCGGTGGTTTGAGGTAGTTCATGAGAGGAAGATGGAGGATCGGGTTGATGTGGGGGTTGTGAGGATGAGGATGGGTTTTGTTGTGGAATTTCAGGTTGAGGGGTGATAGTTACGAGAGTAGGATTGTCATTTGCTTCACAGCTAGGATAGGAAGATTGAATGACTTGAACAGTGTGTCTGAATCATAAAACCATTCGGGTCCAGTTCCGGTGTTGGGAGAGTTAGATTCTTGCCAGTCCACGTAGTAGGATTCCTGCACAATACGAGTACGTTTGTTATAAACACGATAAGCTTTCTGTGATGAAGAATACCCCAATGAAGAAACACTCATCGGAGACAGCTCCAAATTTTGTGATTTGAGCTTCGGTATTCAGCAATTTGCACGAACATCCAAACGGCCTAAAGAAGTCAATCAGCGGCTTCCTTCCATGATACAGCTCGTATGACGTCTTCATCTTATCTTTTACGATCAGGACACGATTCAGCACGTAGGACGCACAGTTCACAGCTTCAGCCCAGAAGATGATCGTCAGCTTTGATTCAATCAGCATTGTGCGAGCAGCTTCAACCAGTGTGCGATTCTTCCTTTCAGCAACTCCATTCTGCTGTGGAGTTCTTGCTGCACTGTATTGCCGAAGAATCCCTTTGTTTGCACAGAATGAGTCAAAGATCTGATTTCGAAATTCAGTTCCGTTATCACTTCTGATTGCCTTGACTTTCTTGCTTCTTGAGCTTTCCACGGACAGGATGATATTTTGTAAAGCTTCAGTTGTTTCACTCTTGTGCTTCAAGAATCTGACCCAAGAGTACCTGGAATAATCATCAGTCACAACAAGACAGTAAGTTCTCTTTCCCAGACTTTGGACACTAATAGGTCCAAATAAATCAGTATGGAGCAATTCTAAGGGACTAGAAATAGAAATTCTCCAATTTGGGCTTATGTGGCTTCTTATGTTGTTTTCCTTTAGCACATGAAAGACATTTTTCAACAACAGAAAAATCTTTGTATGGAAGACCTCGGACCAAATTGTTTTTGACAAGATTGTTTAGAATTTTGAAATTTATGTGTCCTAGACGTCTATGCCACAAGAAGCACTCAGAAACAGATGCCTTTGAAAGTAAACAAGTCATGGAGGAAGAGAGTGATGCAGTTGAGGTCAAATTCAGCAAGTATGTGTCATTGATGCGAGGCGCACGCATCGCCACCATCTCTTCGGGCACAGTAAATTCAGGCTTGAGAAACAGGCATTCATTTGCTTTGAACAATACTGGAATATTCTTGTCACAGATTTGTGACACGCTCAAAAGATTAAACTTTAATTCGGGTACATGGTTGACGTGCTCCAGAGTAAGAGACCCATTTGACACGTCTCCTTGTCCAACCATCTTACCACCTCTTTTATTTCCTGCAAAAGAAACGAACCCACCATCCACGATTCTGTAATTTGTGAGCAGGTCTTTCATCCCTGTCATATGCCGAGAGCATCCCGAATCTATATGCCAGTAACTATTCTTCGGGAGTGCCTGGCAATACAAAACAAGAAATTACTTAATAACTGGTACCCAGACTTTTGCATTTCCGGGATTTGTGACTTTCTGTTTTCCCCCAAGGAATTGTTTTACAAAACTGGTTACCTTGTGGCCAAAGGATCTATCATGGTTTGTTCGATTTAATTTTTCTTTGCAATTTTTAACAACATGATCATCCTTACCACATCTGAAACAGTGAGATCTGTGACTTGTGCAAGAGGAGGTTTCTGAAGTACTTTCCTCCTCAGAATCTGATGTTTTATAATCAGAGTCACTGTTGGTTTCAAAATCCACTTTTGTTTTATCTTTTGAAATCCTTGGATTATTAGTTTTCAAATATGATTCCTTCTTTTGAGAAATATGTTTTTCTGTAGGTTCTGAAATTCGTATCGGTGTAAAAGAAGGAATTGGATTAGAAAGAAATTTGTTGAATCGATTTTGAGATGTACTTGCATGACATTGATCATTTTCATTTGAAACAAATCTTTCTTGATTAACAGACACGGACTCTTCACTACTGCTATCTAAAGAAGAACTACTACTAGCTACACTACTGTCTGAACTAGACTTCTTGGAATTCAAACTACTACTTGAAACAGACTCCTTAGAATTAAGACTACCGCATCCAAGCCCACTTGTGTTACCGTATCCATTATCATAATCCTCCCTGATCTCCTTATGGTTCACTCCTTCTAGACCTGCATGCAGACTGTTAGCATCACTAGGAATTAAATCATTTAAGGGATGAGGTTTCGGAGTAGGTGAATAACAATGCGTGCTAGGAGGAGGATAAACCTTAGGAAACACATTCCCATTGTTCTCCATACCTATTCCGGTTTTTATTTTTGCTCCTCGTTGTTTAACGAGCATCTCTTCAACTTTCATTTGAGAAACGGTCCATCTATCTAACTTAGTCTGAAGTTGAGAGGTTTCAAATTGGGCTAATGTAACTCTTTCAGAAAGCATGTTTATCTCTACATTTTTTGCAAGAAGAGTTTGTTTTAAATGTTCATTTTCATGCATTGCCTCATTTAATTTAACAAAATATTTTGCTTCATTTTCCTTTAATTGGGTGTTCATGGTTTTTAATTCGTTGTTGGTGTCAATCAACAATCTATTGGCCTTGTAGATGCCGAACAAACGAATTCTACAAGGATGAGAGCACATATCTTGAACAGATTCATATGAGAGATCCATTATAACCTTTTCTGTAGCAAGAGCTTTTTTACATGTGCACACTGGTGTGCTTGCAGTTTTCTCATTCACCTTCTTCTCAGCTTCTTCCTTCTGACAACTGTTAACTGTGTGCTCATAGCTTTGTTCATGAATTTGAGCTGCAAGAGCTTGATTGATGGCTTCCTCGGCTTCAGAGACCTCCGAACTCCAGTCAAAGTTAGTCAGAAGAGCCACTTCTTTGGTTGGCTTGGCTTCTGCTTTGTCAGTGATAGGGATGACACGAGTTGCAGGCTCAGAGGTTGGTTCAGTAACAATTGGACTTGGGCACTCTCTTTTGAAATGGCCAAGTTGCTTACAGTTGTAGCATCTAAGCTTAGCCTTGTCGAAACCAACTCTTCCATTTTGATTCTTGAAGGTGTTTCTCCCAGTGCGTTCGAAGAATTTTCTAGCTCGAACAGTCAACATGGCCATTTGCCATTTCAGGTCAGTTTCTTCCAAATCATCTGGATCAACTTGGTACATGTCCTCAGCAGTCAGAGTCGAACCTTGAAGTTCTCCAGCAGCGAAAGCTTGATAACTGTTAGTAAACAATGAGAACAATCCCATGTATTCGGGTGAAATCTGGGATGTTTGCTGAGTAGTGGCGGAAGCACTTGAAGATGAACCAGATCCAAGATGTGAAGATTGAAGTTGAGATAAAGTTCCTTTGGGTGTGACGGCTGAGATGAAAGCAGAATTCGGAGAGTAAACTTTAGTAGGACCCATGGTTTGATTGTACACTCTCCTTTGAACATCCAACTCAAAAGACTTAAGCTTGTTAATTACATCCATAAGCTTGTAGTCCGGGAAACCTCTTTCTTGTTTTAGCATGCGAACCTGAATGCTCCACTCGGGTGGAAGAGCATCCAGCAGCTTCTTAATTTGTTCAGAGTTAGTGAGTTTCGCATCATATTTCTTCAGATTGCTTGATACAGTCAGGAAGCGGTTTGTCAAATCAACTAACTTTTCATTCTTCATGCTTGTGAATGAATTGAATTCTTTAGTGGCTTGGGCTTCCTTGTCCTTCACCAGGTCTTCATTGCCATCATAAAACTCACAAAGAGCGTCAAACAAACTTTTTGCATCAGTGTGCTCAGCAAAACGATTGTAGATTTCTTGCGACAGGCATAGAGAAAGAGCACCAAGAGCCTTTTGATCACGATCGATGAGTTTCAAGTCCTTCTCAGAAAAGGAAGACGGATTAGTGTTGATCAGTGTGACTTCACCAGTAGTAGTTGTTGGAACATGAGGTCCGTTGACAATCGACAACCATTGATTGTAATCGGTGTACAGAAAGAACGATTTCAGACATCGTTTCCAATCTTCAAAATTCTCTCCATTGATCAGCCTTGGTGGTCGGTTTGGAGCAATGCTTTCAGTGTCAGCAGCATTTGTACCTGATGCCATCTTAAATCAGCCTGAAATAACAAAGACACGAGCAAACAAAGAACAATAAAATTTAATTAGTTTCGCTGAGAATCTTAGTTTCACCCAGTAATTTCGCTCGGAAATCCTGAACAATTTCGCTGGAACTTATAATTTCGCCAGCAGTTTCGCTTGGAAACACTGAATCCAGTCAGCAATTTCGCCAACTAGTTTCGCTGTATGCACGGGCAGTCCTTTCGCTCGGAAGTACCCGATGACACACAGTTTCGCTAGCTAGTTTCGCTGGAAACTGGTTTGAACTTTCGTTCAAGAAAAATGACAATAGTTTCGCTTCTCGATTTTCGGCGAAAGAATAGTTTCGCTCGGAGATGATAGTTTCGCTCGGTAATAATACGGAGAAACTGCAAAATCGCTTGATAGTTTCGCTGTTTGAAGGCACAGTTTCGCTGAATGATCAGCAGTTTCGCCCATAACAGAAAACCCTCTTTTTGAAGAAGAAATGATCAGAAATCAACCCAAATCACTATAGAGTAATGATCGGTTGATTGCATAGTCTTCAGGACATCAAAACACACAAATTTCAATCAATTTCCAGTCCAAAACAATGAGATTTCAGAATCAAATAGATTTTCAAAGTTTTACCCAAAAACACTCAAAAACACCAAAATCAAGAGCACAAGAGCACAATGAGATGTCAACTTTGTGTCCAGTATCGATCATATCACCTTTGTTTTTGTTTTTAACTTCTTTATTGAAAATCCAAAAATAGAGTATTTGTGGATTTTGGGGGAAAATTGAAGTCATCAGAAAATTTGGTATATAAATAATTTTAAACAAAAACAAAAATGAGAAATTGATCCGACCTTGTGAGAAATGATAGTATATCAACCTGCGTTATCTGCCATGGATAGAGTAAAAATAAAGGCTGTATTGTGCTTGTATGATTTTTGGGTGTGTATGTCTAATATGATATCTATGAGTAGGATATAAACATAACGCTTGCCTGAATTGCTCTAGTTTTCATTTCTGGATAAGTGTTGCAATTATTCTGATATTAAGAGATGTTCTGATGTACGCATGCTTTACAAATAGGGCTTTATGCCATTTTTTACACTCGACTCAGTGGGTCTTCTCTGCGTGCCTAGGCGGCCGACCTGATCACCTGCTGATTGAGTTTCTTCCTTATTTTCTTGGTGTTTAGTATATATCATCTGACTTTCTCTGCGTGCCCACAAGCCGACCTGATTGTTGTTGATATATACGTTTTCTGCTTTATTTTTCATTTTTTATTTTCCTAAGTGCATCGGGCTTTCTCTGCGTGCTTTGCGGCCGACCTGATTGCTCTTCACTTAGGGTTCTGCTTTATTTTTGCATGAAACATCATGAACGCTTATCTCATTTGAAAAAGAATTAAAAGAAAAATCATGATAAATATGATGATTTGTTAACGTCTTTGATAGAGTGAGGCTGGGTGATCAGTGCATGATTAATTTACCATAAGCATATCCAAAAATGTTAAATACTATTAGTGCATGCTTAATATCAATATGATGCATTCGGGATCTGCTTGACTTGCATGCTGATTAAAATTGAAATTGAAATGTGTATGATGCGTATTGGTTGATATGATCTCATGTCTGGATCTTTCTCTAAAAATTAAAATTAAAGTTTGCTTGTATAGTTGTTTTTAATTCCCATTTTGAAAATTCAAAAAGATTTTCTTTCTGCGTTATTTTTGATAAGATCGGTACTCTGTAAATAATTTGGTGATTTGTGTGAGTTTGTCGGTTTTTCAAAAGTTCTAAATAACAAATAAGTCTTTTGTTGAAAATTAGGGTTTCAGCGAAACTGTATTTCGTCCGATTAGTTTCGCCGCATAGGTTATCAGCGAATCTATTCTGTCGTTATCGGCGAAACTAATCTGATTGGCTCGAGCGAATTTGCTCTTTCGCTCGGCGAAACTAGCAGCGAATCTGCCTGTGTATTTAAACTTGTCATCGAGAACATGTCGGTCATTATCCTCTTTTTCACCGAGATACTTGCAAACCCTAACTCCCATTCGCAAAACTCACAGATTCGCCCAAACTGTTTCATCGTGTCTTCGCTTTACCGATACCAGGTTAAAGATTTGTGTAAGTTCGGGTGCAATCTTCTGAGTTTATCACTTCTGTTATCGATTCCAGATTCACAATTTTTGGGGATTTTATGTCGAATCGTCACTTTGATTCTTGGTTCTTAAAATGTTGTTAAAAACTGTTTTGAAACCTGCATTACCCTCGTCTAAGTGTTCTATATGTTTATTGTGGTTTGATTGTGTGAAAACTGTGCTTAAAAGTGATTTCGGAAATTCGAAATTTGAAATGTCGCGACCAGCGAAACTACGCATTCATCCAGCGAAACTGAACGAAAGTTCACCAGTTACGGGCAAAACTGTCAGCGATCATGTCCAAGTTTCGCTGACAGTGTCGCCGTGATTGCCAGCGAAACTGCTGTTTCGCCCTCAGCGAAACTGCTGTTTCGCCCTCAGCGAAACTGTAGTATCGCAGCGAAACTGCTGTGTCGCTGCGAAACTGACCTTGTCAGTGTCGCCGAGATCAGTGTCGCGAATCTGTTTATTTCGCCGTGTGCGACTTTGTTGACTCTTAGCGAAACAATAATTTCGCAGCGAAACTGCCAAATTTTTTTTAATTTTTTTTTAATTTAATTTAATTTAATTTAATGTAAGTTCGGTTTTACTCACAAGCTCTCGGTTTCACGTGCAGAACAATGTCAGACCTAAAGCACGATCCTCGAAGCAACGTCACTGCATATTTGGATGTCCGCACAGACAAATCTATAGGATTTAGAGACTGCATCGAGTGGTTGAAACAGTCCTGCATATTCCACGCGATTTCTTACTCTCCAATAATCGATGAAAGACATATTAAAGAATTCTGGCTTACAGCAGAGTATGACGTTAAATCGACACCTGCGTGTATCCGTGCTAAAATCATGAAGAAAGACATCATTATCACTATGAAAACAATCGCCGAAGCGCTTAAACTGGAAGAAGATGTCGGGGTTGTTACTAAGATGAAAGATCTGGAAGTGCTGAGGGGCTTTGAACGTGACATGGGGTATGAAGGCGGAGATCTGTGGAAAAATAAGAAGGAAATTAAGAAGTCCTTGTTGTCGAAAGAATGGAGATACATTGCCCACGTCTTCATTTCTTGCCTTGACGACAAGTAAGGTGGATCAGACGGTTTGAATTTGAACTGGGCTGAGGCCATGTTGTTGGTTTGCAGAGGAAAGAAGGCCAATATTCCTCAAAGAATTTTTGATGCTATGACTGCAAACATCCAAGCGATAAAGAAGTCAAGATGGTTGTTATATCCAAGGTTCCTAGAAATGATTATTGAATATCTAGAACCAGAATTGCCAAAGATGGGTGCGGCTCTTGTTCTTAATCCGATGCACCCAAGAATCCTGTCTGATTGTGCGGCAAAGAGAGCAGACTTCTCAGGATACACCACATACTTAATGAAACACATGTATCCAGCTCAGAGGTTTGAATACATCAAGAAGTTGATAGAAGATGAAAACAAGAGAAGAGCTGAAGGAAAGGTGAGTGACAGTGTGAAAGGTAAGAGGAAACAATACGTGAGAAGCTCGGGAAAGGAGCATGTAGATGAAATTGAAGAAGAACTTGAGAACATTGCACAGCAAAAACATAAATCAAAAGAAAAATATAGTGCACCCACAGAAGATGAATTGAGGGCTGCTAAGAAAAGAAGGATTGATCCCAGGGCTGAAATGGACGAAGATGTCATCAGAGGTGTAAATACCTCCCTGGCTAATGAATTGGGTATGATCAAGACCAAACTGGTAAATTCTGAAATCAGAGAAAAGGAGAAAGATGCTCAGATCAAAAACATGAACGAGATCATTGCTAAACAATCTTCGTTGATCAAATTTTTGGTAGTAGAGATGAACGAAATTAAGAAGCATCTGAACATGCCAGGTCTAATGAGTGATGCTGAGATCGAATCAATTGGTGACATCTTAAAGGATACATCTGGAGCAGCGGGAGGTAGTGGTTCTGGTGAAGCTGGTAGAGCAGGAGGTAATGGATCTGGTGGAGTCGGAGGAAGTGGAACAGGTGTGAATGATGCTGATGATAGTGGAGCCCCCAATGCTGAAGACTTGGATGCTATCAATGTCAGTGATGCAAATCTGTTTAGTGTTGAAACAGAGCAACCACAACCTGAGATCGTCCAAGCTAAATTCCTTTTGATCGATGAAAGTGAAGATGAGGCTGATATTGATGATCACACAGAGCCGGAAAGCTATACTTGGAAAGAACATTCTCTCACTTATCAAGCTAAGATAAGTTCCATAAGTGAAGAAGTTCTTGAATTTAACAGAGAATAATGGTTTAAGAAACCTGAGCTTGAAGATCAAACCCCTCTGTTTCAAAACATGGCTCAGCCTAAAAGAAAAGAGTCGGATAGACACATCATTAGCTGGAAATTCAGTGAGTCTGTGCATGCTTTTATGATCAAGAGAAGAGGGGGTAGCATTACCTATATTCGCAAACGTGAAAATTTCAAGACCTTGCCCAGATGGGATCTGAGGCGGTTGGTAGAGCTTCCCCTCATCGATGAAGACAAAAGCGTCAGGGCTACAAATCTGAGAATAATGCTTCAGCAGGCTGCAAAGGACGACTTTGTGTCGTTTGGATTTATGAAGGGGAAGAGGATGAAGTCAACAACTGAAATTGATGAAGTTACTGGGAAGCCGAAGGTCTCCTTAAAGTTCAAGCCAGCAAAGACAATGAGCAGGATCAGAATACCAGATCAAGAACCGTCAAGGCTGCAAAATTTCAAAAAATGGTTTTATGACAACCAAACTGGGGAAGCTGTGATAAGAATAGGAGAAAATGATGAGATTAGATTATTTGACCCCATGGAAGTATTCTCCTTCAGTAATGATGATTTGAAGACTCTCTGTGAAAATCCTATCAGATGTGGGGCAGGAGACGACACTGTTGAAGAAGCTAACCTGTTTGTGAGGGTAGCCAACAAAGCCAGAGGGATTATCAAAGAGATACGGGATTTTGCAGAGAAAGTCAAGGAAGGTGAAGAGAGAATGGAAGAGGACAGGGATCTGGCGAACCAGATGAACAAGTCGTTGAGCGGTCTTGGAGAATCTTCTAAACAAATCACAGAACCAGAGACTGAGGTCCCCGTTGCTGAAGAGCCAATTAATTTGGGGGAACCAGAGTCCGATGCCCCAGGTGCCGCTGAAACAACCATTGTGGGGGAATCTGAAGATAATGTCCCAGTTGCTGACACGTCAATTATTTCGGGGGAATCAGGGACTCCAGATCTGAACAAGGAGCCGAACCAAACTGAAGCCGGAGCTGACAAATGAAGATCAAGCGGCTGAATCCCTCCCTAGGGGGAATATTGAAGATTAATGTATTGAAGATCAATGTAGGGAGGAATTCATTGTTTTGTTTAGCTTGTTTGTATAGTTTAGTTTCATTTGTAATGTTGTCTTTTGGTAGGCTAGCGAAACTACCGAGCGAAACTGTAGTTTCGCTCGGTACCTAGTTTAGACTGTCTCAGTGACAGTTTCGCTTGGCCAGCGAAACTGTTCACTGGACAGTATATATATGCCGCCTATGTGCAGCCTTTTGTAACTTTTGCAACATTGGTGAACCCTAATACAAGAAATCGTTTATTGGTGAGTTTTGGTGACGGCTAGGAGCATTTCTTACTATTATTGTAGCTTGTAATCATCTCATATCAATCTTTGGTTCATGTTGTGATTGTTCAATGCTAGAAAACCATTTTAGCTATTGAGAATCATCTATTGTTGTTATTTCTTTGGTTTTCTTCTCAAAACACCTTCATTTGCACTGATAAAGATCAGTGAGGACCAACAATGCTTGTCTATTTTAAACCATTTTGAATTATCCTGCCGAGCCCTTGGAATCTCTCCTGACGTTACCCTGTTCCGTGCTTTCTATCGCCTAACCATGGGTGGAAATTGGTACACATTTGAAAAGCGACGCGATCTTGATCCAATTTGCAGCAGTAAACCTGCCACAAACCGTCTTTGGAAAAATCAATTCTTTTACCTTGACAATACATGTGTACCATCAACCATGATTTTGCGTGATACGAAGTTTGCTATTCGCGATGATCCCCCCAAAAAGGAAACTGTCAATCAAAAGTATTTCACACTTATAAGCAAATTCTCATTCCCGGTTCGCAAACTTCCTGAAGAGATTTTGGTTGTTGCACAAATTAGCACATACTGGCCTGACCCTCACTTGCGACCTTCCTTCTTTAACGAAGGCGCTAGTGAGTTTCATATTCTACATTCTTCTCTTTGTTCGCTTTATTACATACTCTATACATTTATTTTTATTGTTTTCCTTTTAAAAGAGAAAATAAAAAATGCAATGTTACTCATAACTAACTCATCTTTGTATCTCTTTTGCCAGAAATGGATCTGTCAGGCATACTGAAACTGCGAGATTTTTCATCTCTAACTTTTCAACCAACAGCTAGCCCCACCGATGCAGCACTTACTTCTGAACAGACAGGTGCAACTTCCATCAGCACAGTTGCTATCGAAACAACTCCATCTGAGACTCAAGAAACTGAATCAACTCAGAACCCACCTGCTGTCGCAACCAAAAGAAAGAAACACATTGCTAAGGGTCGTCACGAATCCCCCAAGAAAGACGAGACACTTGCCAATAAAAGAAGCAAGAAAGAAGCGTCAAAGAAAATCGAAAAAACAACCGACGCAGATGCATCCATCGAAACTATCTAAGGTGAAAAAACTGGCCAAAAGAATGCAAAGGAGGATCATGCCCCCCGACGCTCCCCCAGACACAACGCTCAAACCACCTTACCTCCTGGAAGTGACAACACTCCTATTGGTGAAACTCAGATGGATCGTCTAGCTGATACCACTTCCCCCTCTGAAGATGTAAGTTTTAATTTTGAGAAGCCCAAATCTTCACCCATAAGTCCACCCAGCCTGTCATATATGATTTCTAGCGATGATATCACCATGAATGAATATTTTGCAACATCACCACCAGCCACTTTAGAAATTACCGAAGAGAATCCCCCTACTATACTCACATCCAGTCACATCACCTTGCCACCTACTCATCCCAGCCCAAGAACAGTTTTCCCGTCATCTCAAGCCAGCCTGTCATCCTCGAGCATCTCAACCTTCCTCCCTTCTACCCAAATTGAAATCGAATGGATGAAGAATGAATATGCACAAGTTAAGACAAGGAGAACCGCAGGATACAATTTAGGTGAACTATTTCTGCCTAGCTGGAATGTAAGCAACAAAGACAGTTTCACAGATCCTGCTACTGCAAAGAGCATGTTCCTCCATAGTTCTACACCTAATGATGTAAAATTCCTCCAAGGACTCCCACCTTCTGTTTTAGCCTCACGTGTCACTACCGTTCAGGCTGAAGCCCAATCCATTATTCCTGAACTTTACAACCGATGGATCAGGGCTGAAAATGCTAACTTGTCAAGTGAAATTGCTCAGATGCAAGCACCGGCTATGCAAAATAAAATTCAGTGTCTAGAGAAAGACAAAGCTATCCTTGCAAAAGCAAAAAAGCGACATCACTCAGAAGAAGATTGCGGCGGAAATTGCTTTAACCGAAGCCCGCTCAATGATAGACATGTTGAAGAAGCAGCAACTTACTCTTGAGAAGAACTCAGATTGCTTTACGGAAAACGAAACGTTGAAGCAGGAAAAAAAGCTATTGGATGAGCAAGTGCAAACCGCTTCTGATGGTTAACTTTCCTTACTCTGCGTTACCTTACCTTACCCCACATATGCTTTTTATCATTTCTTTAACTCTTCTTCTTTGTGTACTGCTTTTTATACTACCAGAAGTGGCATCTTTGAAGGAAAAGTTGAACCAACAAAACCATGCATTTGAAGAAGAAAAGAAGATACTTGAAGAGAAACTGAAAAACCTTATAGAAGAAAAACATATCTTGGAGAATGATAAATCATGGTTGCTCAAAGAGGGCATAGATGCCATTGTGAAGAAGCTGTTCAAAGATCCGGATCTGGTGTCTGCTGTTGGAAATATCAACAATGCGATGAACGCCTGCGGGGTTAACGAAGGTTTGATCCTTGGATTTCATTATGCAAAGATGCCAGGAACTTCTGTGGGAACATTAAAGGAATTTGATAAAGATGCTAACAAGAAGCTCAACGAAGCCACTGAAGCGTTTAAGCGCTTAAGCATCCCATTCCTGAAGCAACTCCCGAATCTGAATAACGTACCCCTGGAAGTAATTCAAGAAGTTATTCTTGGATCCACAACCGAATCCCACAACGCACCTTCCAACTCTGCATGACCTCCCATGGTATTTTCTTGCCCCTTTCTTTTGAAAAAACTTCAAATTTTCTCAAACAATTCCCACTTGCACGTGGATGAACTTGTTGTGCCTGTATGTGTAAGGCAACTAACTTTGGTGCTATTCGTGTATTTTGACTTGTGATGATTGCATGTATTTCCTGGTATAATAGCCTTACGTCCTATTAACTTTGTTGAAAAATTTATGAATGAATCATATTCGTGTGTTGATCAGACATACGAATATAAATTTTATAAGAAAAGAATTTTATAACCTTTTTTTTTTATCAACAGTTTGAAATTTAGGCCCTATCTGTATAAAAAATAAGCATCATTACAAGCAGCTTGTTCGATACATAACCGATTTCAGCAAACTGGAACATATCCACTTTTTAAAACGAAACATATTCACCTTACTTTAGTTAACACATACTAACTTCATACGAAACATATTCGACTTAATAATTTGGACCATATCCACTTTCCAAACGAAACATATTCGATCAGTCCTAATTAAAACATATCTAACTTTGCATGAAGCATATTCAAGCAATGTAACCAGAACATATCCAGTTGTATATAATATGTTTACAAACCAGAAGTATGAACTCACAATTTTTTGTAAAGAAATGTCATTTTCACAAGGTTTGTTTATTGAGACATGCTCAACCGCATTTTAAAACCGCCCACATTATATCAACTGAAAACATAAAAAACAACAAACTTAGTAGTCAACTTCACGTCATTCTCCACATTGGTCACCTACACATGATACTTCCGCAAGTGAACTCCATTCCAAGACCTTGGCAAAACTCTTCCGTTCCCATCTTCGAGTACATAAGACCCTTTACCTAAAACCTCCACGATTTTATATGGCCCTTCCCATTGAGGTGTCAACTTTCCCTGCTTTAGTACCCTGCTCACATCATTATTTCGCAAGACCAAATCACCTTCCTTAAAGTAATAGATTTTCGCATGCGCGTTATAATACTTCTCCATCACGGTTTTATACTTCCCTTCTCTGATAGCCGCAACTTCTCGTCTCTCCTTTAACACATCTAGGTTTTCCCTTAGTAACACATCATTATTACCTTGCTCAACCATTCTTCGAGTCGGAACCCCAACCTCTGCTAGAATCACCGCTTCAGAACCATACGTCAGGCTAAAAGGCGTTTCCCCGTTAGTAGTTTTTGGCATTGTCCGATAGGCCCATAACACATGCGCCAGCTCGTCAACCCATCCACCACCTATTTTATCCAATCTTGTTTTTATGCCCTCAACTAAACTCCTACTAACCCGCTCAACCTGCCCATTAGCCTGCGGATATGCAACAGATGCAAAAATTTGTGTTATAGCAAGCTGTAGGTCCGAGATCAAACCAAGAACACGATATCTAATCACAAACGAGTGCGGAAACCTCGTGAGCGATTGATTCAAGAAACAAGTAGAAGAAATAGATTAGATCTAAGGAAAAGATCTAATCTTGAATGAGAAATAACACTTGTTGAAGCTGATCGTAAATAGGGAAGCACACAAGAAGTCGTAAACCCTTTGAATGTATTGAAAAGCTTAGCCAAAATCATAAACAAGTGAGGCTTATATAGTACCTCATACAAGCCCTAATACAAATCGTAAACATGAAAGCAGCCCACATGGCCCAATCGTAAACAATAATAAGCCCAATAACTAATAAACTAGCCCACTAACTAATGTTCATGCCTTAATTAAATACAGCCCAACAATCTTCCCCTAGGCATGAACCATTAGACCTTTTACGGCAGCAGCAGATCGAATCTGAATGTATTCTGAGCGTTGTTCGACCACCATTTGTTCGCCACAATCCCGTTTGCCGTCCCATGGAAGATCCCCACCCTCACAGCGTTTTCCATGTCATTTTCATCTCCGAGAATAGGCTGTGAGGCGAGCAGTTTGATATCCTTTTCTCCAAATCTTAGCAAATCAACCGGATCATAAAAGCGAAACTGCCTCATACCCTTGCAGAGAACCACCACCTCGTGTGTCGTTGGATCATAACACCAGCAGTCAAAGTTTTTGACCAAGGTACCATCTTCAATCTCATCCAACATATTGATAACTCTAGTGCGCTTGGTGGGTGGTCTCCTTGCTTCACCAATTGGCTCTCCAGTCACTGGGTCAGTTTCAGTCTGGACCCACCTTACATGCTTTAGCTCAAAATTTGCAAAGTTATCTTCTTGATGGCTCAGCAAATTGTTTCTAATAAGGTCTCCGTCAGGGCTGTTCCATCTGTTTATGTTGGGAGCTCGAAGCAGATTTCTAATCTCAGGCTCAGTCCAAGAATGGAATTGTGCACGAGTTCTGTAATATTCAACTGGACTATAGCCTTCACGGATCACAACAAATAATTTCTTTTCGGTGTCATAATGCCAGCACAAGATGGGTTCACAACTCCCCTTTTTGTCTATAGAGCTTTCACCAAGATCAAGAGAGTACTGAGTGGGGGCTGGTCCTTGAAAGAATTCTCGGAACCAGTTGTCGTGACCTTTAGGAGCTTTGGAGATGACTCTTTCACCTCTGGCATAATCAGACATTTCAATATTTTCATCTCCATCGTTTTCATTCAATGCATCTGCACCTTGCACACCCTGTGAAGAACTTTGTTCAGGGGCACCTGAAGATTTTGATTCCACGACACTTTTCAAGTCAGTAAACTTCTTCTTAAGGTCCATCAAAGTCTCATAGAGCCACTTCATTCTATTTTTATCTGCCACCTCCTTTTCTCTCATCCTTCTGTTCTCATCCTTAAGTGCCTTTATCTCATTTTCTCTGAATCTATTATGAGAGATCAAAAAGTTGATATGAGGATCAGTGCTTATCCTCAAATCAATCGGAAGTTTAGCAGATTGGAAGGGCCTGAAGCTAGGAATAGCTGTTGGCTGACTTATCACAGGAGCAGTGCTCACTCTCACTGGGCTTGGTACAGCGAATGAATGATCAACCTCTATAAATTGTCCTTCTTCCCGAACTGGGCTACGTTCGGATAGAAGTGGAGTTTCAGTCTGAGCAGGAGCAGGTTGATCTTGAACATTTTCAGCAACTGTTTCTTCTTGAGCACTGGGACCCTCAGAACTGGGCCCTGCTGGTTGTATTATCATTAAGCTTGAGCTTGTCTTTGTAAGCTTGAATCTTATGCTTCTTGGATCAGACCTCTTTCTTGGAGATGGTTCACGTGCAGGAATGGGTTCTTCAAGGACATCCTCTACATTCAGATTTAGCTCGGGAGGAGTTGTATCACTGCCCGACGAACCGATCATGTCATCTCTTGACATTTTAAGGTTAAGAGGCCCCAAATTACCATAAATGTCATCATCTGTAATCTCTTGACCGGCAAGTATGTCATCCATCACATTCTCTTAATCAGAGGGGATTATCACATCTTCTTCTTGTACATTTACAGCCGGAGTTGCTGCAATGTCTTGATCTTCAGCAACAGTTGCATTAACATTAGGCACATCGGCTTCAGGTTCATCCTCATCAAACTCTTGTTCCCTTGCCACCTCGGGAAACGCACCCCTCTTTACCCATTCAAGTCTTCCTTGAAAGCTGTTTTTACCCTTTCTATCTTGGGTTTGAAGACCAAAAACCCCACAATCCATCACTTTTATGTCCAACTTTTCTATCCTTTCTTCAATCATTGGGTATTTCTTCATGACCACCATTTGCACAAACCTTGGAGTCATCAGGAACTGTTCTCTGGCACTCAGATCAGCGTTGCCTATCCAGTCTTCAGTGATACAACTCAGATCAGCGTTCTCTAACAGCATCATCCTTGAGGAGTTCCTTTCTTCAATCATTGGGTATTTCTTCATGTTAGACTGGATAGGCAACGCTGATCTGAGTGCCAGAGAACAGTTCCTGATGACTCCAAGGTTTGTGCAAATGGTGGTCATGAAGAAATACCCAATGATTGAAGAAAAGATAGAAAAGTTGGACATAAAAGTGATGGATTGTGGGGTTTTTGGTCTTCAAACCCAAGATAGAAAGGGTAAAACAACTTTCAAGGAAGACTTGAATGGGTAAAGAGGGGTGCGTTTCCCGAGGTGGCAAGGGAACAAGAGTTTGATGAGGATGAACCTGAAGCCGATGTGCCTAATGTTAATGCAACTGTTGCTGAAGATCAAGACATTACAGCAACTCCGGCTGTAAATGTACAAGAAGAAGATGTGATAATCCCCTCCGATTAAGAGAATGTGATGGATGACATACTTGCCGGCAGGGTTGTAAAAAGCGGCCTAGGCGGCCGATTAATCGGCGCCTAGGCGCTAGGCGGGCATCGTCCGTAGTGCTTTTTGGCTAGGCGGGCTGTCTAGGCGCCCTGGGTCAAAATCGGTCAAAATCGGTCAACGTCGGTCGAAGTCGGTCAAAGTCGGCTAGGCGCTAGGCGGCTAGGCGGGTTCTAGGCGGGATTTAGGCGGGTTTTAGGCGGCCAGGCGGGTTTTAGGCGGGTTAAATTAAAAAAAAAAATTTAATTTCTTTTTTTCAATTATATATTTATATTAGAAGTCTTTATTACTACTAGTTTTTGAAGTGTTTTTAGTATTTTGACATATTACAATATATAATCTCTAGAAAATTTATAAATCTTTGTAATTTACTAGGACCGATTAATCCCCGATTACTCCCCGCCTAGGCCGATTAATCCTAATTCCCTAGTCGACCGCCTAGGTACCGCCTAGCGTCTTTTGCAACATTGCTTGCCGGTCAAGAGATTACAGATGATGACATTTATGGTAATTTGGGGCCTCTTAACCTTAAAAGGTCAAGAGATGACATGATCGGTTCGTCGGGCAGTGATACAACTCCTCCCGAGCTAAATCTGAATGTAGAGGATGTCCTTGAAGAACCCATTCCTGCACGTGAACCATCTCCAAGAAAGAGGTCTGATCCAAGAAGCATAAGATTCAAGCTTACAAAGACAAGCTCAAGCTTAATGATAGTACAACCAGCAGGGCCCAGTTCTGAGGGTCCCAGTGCTCAAGAAGAAACAGCTGCTGAAAATGTTCAAGATCAACCTGCTCCTGCTCAGACTGAAACTCCACTTCTATCCGAACGTAGCCCAGTTCAGGAAGAAGGACAATTTATAGAGGTTGATCATTCATTCGCTGTACCAAGCCCAGTGAGAGTGAGCACTGCTCCTGTGATAAGTCAGCCAACAGCTATTCCTAGCTTCAGGCCCTTCCAATCTGCTGAACTTCCGATTGATTTGAGGATAAGCACTGATCCTCATATCAACTTTTTGATCTCTCAGAATAGATTCAGAGAAAATGAGATAAAGGCACTTAAGGATGAGAACAGAAGGATGAGAGAAAAGGAGGTGGCAGATAAAAATAGAATGAAGTGGCTCTATGAGACTTTGATGGACCTTAAGAAGAAGTTTACTGACTTGAAAAGTGTCGTGGAATCAAAATCTTCAGGTGCCCCTGAACAAAGTTCTTCACAGGGTGTGCAAGGTGCAGATGCATTGAATGAAGACGATGGAGATGAAAATATTGAAATGTCTAATTATGCCAGAGGTGGAAGAGTCATCTCCAAAGCTCCTGAAGTTCACGACAATTGGTTCCGAGAATTCTTTCAAGGACCAGCCCCCACTCAGTACTCTCTTGATCTTGGTGAAAGCTCTATAGACAAAAAAGGGAGTTGTGAACCCATCTTGTGCTGGCATTATGACACCGAAAAGAAATTATTTGCTGTGATCCGTGAAGGCTATAGTCCAGTTGAATATTACAGAACTCGTGCATAATTCCATTCTTGGACTGAGCCTGAGATTAGAAATCTGCTTCGAGCTCCCTACATAAACAGATGGAACAGCCCTGACGGAGACCTTATTAGAAACAATTTGCTGAGCCATCAAGAAGATAACTTTGCAAATTTTGAGCTAAAGCATGTAAGGTGGGTCCAGACTGAAACTGACCCAGTGACTGGAGAGCCAATTGGTGAAGCAAGGAGACCACCCACCAAGCGCACTAGAGTTATCAATATGTTGGATGAGATTGAAGATGGTACCTTGGTCAAAAACTTTGACTGCTGGTGTTATGATCCAACGACACACGAGGTGGTGGTTCTCTGCAAGGGTATGAGGCAGTTTCGCTTTTATGATCCGGTTGATTTGCTAAGATTTGGAGAAAAGGATATCAAACTGCTCGCCTCACAGCCTATTCTCGGAGATGAAAATGACATGGAAAACGCTGTGAGGGTGGGGATCTTCCATGGGACGGCAAACCGGATTGTGGCGAACAGATGGTGGTCGAACAACGCTCAGAATACATTCAGATTCGATCTGCTGCTGCCGTAAAAGGTCTAATGGTTCATGCCTAGGGGAAGATTGTTGGGCTATATTTAATTAAGGCATGAACATTAGTTAGTGGGCTAGTTTATTAGTTATTGGGCTTATTATTGTTTACGATTGGGCCATGTGGGCTGCTTTATTGTTTACGATTTGTATTAGGGCTTGTATGAGGTACTATATAAGCCTCACTTGTTTATGATTTTGGCTAAGCTTTTCAATACATTCAAAGGGTTTACGACTTCTTGTGTGCTTCCCTATTTACGATCAGCTTCAACAAGTGTTATTTCTCATTCAAGATTAGATCTTTTCCTTAGATCTAATCTATTTCTTCTACTTGTTTCTTAAATCAATCGCTCACGAGGTTTCCGTACTCGTTTATGATTAGATATCGTGTTCTTGGTTTGATCTCGGACCTACAATTGGTATCAGAGCTTGAATCTTTTGCTCCTTGAAAAGTCGTATGTGAGTCGTTAAGTTCTTTTTGGTGTGTTTTCTTTTCTTTAAGTTCTTTTTGGTGTGTTGAAGGCCTAAAGATGATTGCCTTTGAAAATTCGTATGTGAGTTTCCGATATCAAGATTTCATTTTTATCCGTCCAAAAAAGATCAAGATCTAGTTTTGAGTCTTTACGACTTTTCCGATATCAAGATTTCATTTTTATCCGTCCAAACTAGATCTTGATCTCATGCTCCTTGAAAAGTCGTATGTCAGAGCTTGAATCTTATGCTCCTTGAAAAGTTGTATGTGAGTCTTTACATTTTTACAAAACCCCTTCCTCGTCCAAATTTTGAATCATGTGTTGAAGGCCTAAAGATGATTGCCTTCGAGGAATGATCTAATCATTTTGTTTTTGTACAAAGTCTTTGGTATTTTATCTATAAAAAAATTGGAAATTGACTGAAAAACTGAGTCTTATTTCAAAAGTCTCACAAAAAAGGGGAAGAAATGGTGCTGGTTGAACTAAAAAGTTTTTATGATGTCTTTTGATAGGACGTGCTAAAATGTTCAAAGACGGTCGGAGACTGACACGTGTAAGGCTGATGTGAAAGACTGCTCAATGATGATATGTCGGTAAGCTCAACCAAAACTATGACCATCTATGTAAGTGCAGTAATCTTAAACTCTATAAATGTTTAGTTTTCCCATCCTAGTCTACATAGTTTAAAAAACTGAGACCCGACAAAAATGAGTTGAGAGTGGTATTTACCTAGTATTCACTCTCTCACACGCCATGTTTATACTGTAAATGACAACACCACAGAAAAAGAAAAAGAAAAGAAAAAGAATTCAAAAAAAAAATGAAAATTGTGAAAAAGAAAAAGAAAAAGAAAAAGAAAAAGAAAAAGAAAAGAAAATTATTCTGTTGGTCTTCTCTGCGTGCTTATGCGGCCGACCTGATCACCAACCGATAATTCATGAAAATAAGAAATAAGTGGTAGTCAAAGCAGTGTTGCATGGTTTCTCAAGTTGGGGGTTTGTGAATCCTCAATAAACTCTGAGGTCGGGTAGGTTTTGCTATGAAAAATTGGGTGTGGGGACGATTAAACATATCGGTAAAATTGTACCATATTTAAGCACTTAACTGGATGTGAGTTTCTGTGTGAAAATCACCTGGCAATTGTATAGAGCGTCAAGTAACGGAGGCTGAAAAGGGTTCCTCAGTCAAAGACTCGTCAGATAATATCAATATCAATTATTAGCACCAGGCATGTAAATACTTAAAATTTCTGAGGTAAGTTTGTAAATATTTGTTTTTGAGGCATTTTATCTGTTTTAAATTGTTTAATTTTTTTAAGTCTTTATGTGTTTAAAATTTAAATCTTAATTTTATGATCAAGATCTAACGGAGGAAGTCTTTTCCATTAGATAATAAGTATCATCCTCGAGTTCCCTTCGGATAATACTTATTATCCATAAAAACGGGTTGAGAGTGGTAATTACCTAGTATTCACTCTCTCACACGTCATGTCTCTGCTGTCATGACTACACCACATAATAAAAATAAATGAAAAAGAAATGAAAAAGAAATGAAAAAAAAATGAATGAAAAAGAAAAGAAAATGAAAAATAATCACTCAGTTGATCTTCTTTGCGTGCTTAGCGGCCGACCTGATCACCAACTGATGGTTAATGAAAATAAGTGGTAGTCATAGCCGTGGTGCAGGGTTCCTCAAGCTGGGGGTTTGTGAATCCTCAATAAACTCTGAGGTTGGGTAGGTTTTGCTGTGTACGCTTGGGTGTGGGGACAATTAAACATGACGGTAATATTAACTATATTAAGCATGACACATTAGGTTGGGATTAAACGGGTTTGAGTTTAAAGCGGACAAACATACCGGCAATCACCTGGACTAGTCGAGTAACTGAAGCTGAAAAGGGTTCCTCAGTCAGATTCATACGGTTTGATCCCTTGTAAACTTTCTCATGTTTGGTTTGGTAAGTATTTGTTTAGTTTTTATCTTTCGTGTGTGAGTCGTTAAGTTCTTTTTGGTGTGTTTTCGTCTTGGCCAGGTTGATTTGAGAAGTCAAAATATGTTTTTCATGGGTTTTAATGCATGACAATATGCCCCCGACAGATCTTGCCAAATTTTTAGGGGAAGGAGTATGGGATAATAAGTATTATCCGAAGGGAACTCGAGGATGATACTTATTATCTAATGGAAAAGACTTCCTCCGTCAGATCTTGACAAATTTTTAGGGGAAGGAGAGAGGATAATAAGTATTATCCGAAGGGAACTCGAGGATGATACTTATTATCTAATGAAAAGACTTCCATAATACATAGTATCTGAAGGGAACTCGAAGATAATATGTATTATCTCAGGGGAAGTCCTTAGCTGAGGGGAAGTAATCAGCTAAGGGGAAGTCTTTAGAGGTCTTGGGTTCAGGGGAAGTTTTATAGAAAACCCGTAATCTATATTAGGGTTTTTGGTTAAAATTATGTTAATTTGAATCAACTGAACAGATGATAATTACCTCCTAACCCAAAAATCGGTCATCAAATGTCTGGTGGAGTATATTTTTTTTTTCAAATGTGTGTCAGACAGGTTGATGAGAGAAAGATGTTGCTGATGATGCTGCTGCTCAAAGTTAAAGAACCAGCCGGACAAGACTTCCATCTGGAAAAGCAACTGTTCAGCGGAAGTTGTTGGTGTCTTTACAAGTTTTCAAAAGAGCTTCAAAGAAGATGTTCACATGTTTAGGGGAAGCTGAAGACTTCAAGTCTCGTTGAAGAAAACGATACAGAGAGCAGTTAGAGATCATGAAGTTTGAAGATCAACAATCAAGTTCTCCAAAGTTAGGAGGTTTTCAAAATTTACCCTCTATTTTTTGGAGATTCAAGACAGTTACCGAAGATTCAGCAAAAACCAGTTATTTCAAAAGAAGCAAGTCAATGAGAATCCTCCATCTCATTAACTTGTTCATTTCAAGAAGTTCTAGCTGATGCTGATCTAGAGGAAGTCCCAAGTGCCCGTCATGAAACCCAATGAAGATTTATGCGGAAAGAATCTTCATCAGCATCTTTGCCAGCCAGTCAACAAGAAGAATGTCAAAGATTGAAGACATTTAATATCACAAGCCTAGGGGAAGATTGTAGAGGCTAGATTATGAGGCTTGTAATATTAAATAAGTTGGGCTGGGCTTAGAGGGTTTAACTAGATTAGTAGGCTAGTTTATGATTGGGCTTGGGTTTACTATTGGGTTTATGATCCAAAAGGGCCCCAATAGTAAACCCAATGGGGGTCTATATATAGACCACTTGACCTCCTCATTTAGGATGCTTGTTTACAATTTCTAGAGTGTGAAGAAGGTTTACGATTTGTGTTTTGTACCCGACAAGTTTACTTGTGTGCAAAGATTAAGTGTTTTATTGTTTAATCATCGTATTCTTCGTGCTTCTTCTCCTCTCTATTTTGAACCAATCATAAACGAGGATTTCGCACTCGTTTGTGATTAAAATATCGTGATTAGTTGTTGTTTCAGGACCTACACAAGCTCTTCACACCATTCCCTAAAGGGATTATCGGCAAACTGTTTGCCATTATCGGAAATTATGTACAAGGGCAACCCAAATCTAGAAATGATGTATTCCCATACAAATTTTTTCACTTGCACCCCGGTAATGCTCGCAACTGCTTTTGCTTCAACCCACTTGGTGAAGTAATCAACAGCCACGATCAAGAACTTAACCCTTCCAGCAGCCTCCGGAAATGGCCTAACAATGTCGATGCCCCATTTCTGAAACGGCCAAGCTGATACAATTGGTACCATCTCATGCTTTGCTTTTAAACTAGCCGGGGCAAACCTCTGACACTCATCGCATCTTTTAATTATATCGCTAGCAAACTTATGCATATTGGGCCAATAATACCCCAACAGAATCATCTTGTTAACTACCATCCGAGGCCCCATATGATTTCCACATATCCCCTTGTGGACCTCATGAATCACATAAACAACCTCTTCTTCAGTCAAACATTTCAACAAAGGTCCCACATACGTCCTCCTATACAATATCCCCTCTTGAATTTGACATTGCAAGGTTTTAACTTTTACCTTTCTCGCCTCTTCCTTCCCTTCTGGTAATCTACCTGTCACCAAATACTCATATATTGGCGTATACCATACTGAACCTGACATTGTAACATCCGAGACTTGCTTCTTTAATATCGAAGGCCCATCCAAGACTTCCACCCTTATTTCTTTTCCCAAGTGTTTGAAAGATGTTGAGGCCAACTTACTTAATACATCAGCTTTCTTGTTTTGACTTCGAGTCACATGCAAAACCTCACATTTGCCGAATTCCTTCATCAAAACCTTAACCTGATCCAAATATAACGCCATTGCTGCACCTTTAGTTTCATAATCACCACTTATATGCTTAACAACCAACAGTGAATCAGTACATACTTGTACTTCGTGCGCCCCTAGCATCTTTACCATTCTTAAACCTGTTTACCCAAAGATCTATGAGTAAACAATACCGAAAAAAGTTAATAAAAAACAATTTCTCTTAGCACATCCGAGCAACCTGCCAACACGGCCTCATATTCAACCTCATTATTTGAAACTCCAAAGTTAAACCTTATAGCATAAGTCATCTCATCACTTTCCGGGCTCACTATCAGTATTCCTGTAACTCATAACATTATGATGATTAAAATTTACCAATATCTTGTTAATATGTAAAGATAATAATAAATAATTCCTTATTCACAGATGGAAAATAGGTAAAGTCATACATGCACCTGCCCCTTCACTTCCAGTCGACCCGTCGGTAAATAGTTTCCATGGAAGCATCTTTTCCACATCCATCACATCCAATTGTCCCTGCTGTCCTATAGGCAATTCAGCCAGAAAATCAGCAATCACTTGCCCTTTCACAGCGGTCCTTGGTTTAAATTGAATGTCGAACTGCCCTAACTCCACAGCCCATTTGACCATTCTACCAGACATTTCCGCCCTACGCAGCACTTGGTTAATTGAACAAGCTGTCAATACCTCCACACAATGTGCTTGAAAATACCTCCGCAACCGCCTCGCAGCCACAACCAATGCCAATACCAACCTTTCCATCGGTACATATCTCTTCTCATAATCTTTCAACACCTTGCTTTCGTAATAAATCGGTATTTGACCCTGGTCTCTCTCTGCTACAAGAACTGCACTTACAGATCCTTTGGTTGCTGCTATATACACCTGCAATATTTCTCCTACGGCAGGGGCTGTTAACGTTGGCAGCATAGTCAATACTTCCTTTAATTCCGAAAATGCATCCTCAGCTTCTTGAGTCCACTGAAAGTTTACCTTCCTCAAACATTCTTTTAAAACCTTCATAAAAGGTAATGACCTCTCAGCAGCTTTGGCAACAAACCTATGCAATGCGACCAACCTTCCATTCAAAACTTGGATGTCTTTCACCGAAGTTGGTGATTCCATCTGCAATATAGCTTCCACTTTTTTTTGGACATGCACGAATTCCCTCATTAGACACCATCATTCCTAAAAACTTACCACTTTGCATGCCAAAAGAACATTTCTTTGGGTTTAACTTCATATTTATACTTCGCAACTTTGCAAATGTTTCCTCAATATCCCTAAACATACCATCCTCCTCTCTGCTCTTGATTACAATATCATCTACATACGCCTCCAAATTTCTTCCGACCTAATCCTGAAACGTTTTGTCCATCAACCTTTCATAAGTTGCCCCAGCATTCTTTAAGCCAAAGGGCATTTTAGTATAGCAGAACAAGCCTTCCCTTGTGATGAACGTAGTCTTATCTTCATCCTCTACTGCTATCTGTATCTGGTGGTATCCTTTATACGCATCCAAAAAACATTTTCACTTAAACCCTGTAACCGAATCAACCTTCCAATCAATTTCAGGTAGCGGATAACAATCTTTAGGACACACATTGTTCACATTCTTATTAAATGCACATCCTCCACGAGCCATCACTTTTCTTAACTAACACAGGGTTTGACACCCAATCTGAGAACTAAATTTCCCTAAGGATGTTTGCTTCTAACAATTTATCCACCTCAACCTTCACGACTTGCGCCCTTTCATCATCCATCCCCCTCTTCCTTTGCTGGTATGGCACACTTCCGGGATACAAAGCTAACTTGTGCTCCGACAGATGCCTCGGGACATCAGTCATGTCTAAAGGCTCCCACGCAAAAACATCCACACTCTTAACCAATAAGTCATACAACCTCACTCTTGCCCCTCCTGACAATTGATCACCAATTTGTAACTGCTGATCCGGGTATCTCGAATTGATTGCCCATTTATCTTCCTTCTTCATTTCCGGCACCTGAACAACACACACCTTTAAACACGTATCAGAAGTCAAGGATGCAACCCCTGTAGGTGTTGGGAACCTTATCATTCCATGAGTTACCGATATGACCGGTCCCAACTGACTCAACACTGGTCTGCCCAAAATTATATTGTGCGAAGATGCTGCACTGACCACCAGGAACGTAACTTCCAAAGTTCGAATCTGCTCTCCCGTTCCTATAACCATTGGCAGAATAATTTCCCCAATGGGTTTGACCACTTCCCCTGAAAAACCCATCAAAGGTACTTACGACGGAACCAACTTTTGCCTCACTTCCATGCCCATTTTTTGAAAACACTATTCATACATTATATCTACAGCACTTCCACAATCGATATACACTCTCTTAACCTCATAATTTGCTATCGTAGCAACTACCACCACAGGTTCCTCCCTTACCATCTGTCTTAAGAGTGGAGGGAATGTAATCTCCTGATACTGCCAATCAGCTTGTTTACTTACTTTTTTCTTTTGAAATTTTACCGGATGAGACCGCTTCATTCCAACCATATGAATTACCTTTGTAGGCTCATTACCTCCCCCCTTTAAAATTTTTATCAGATGCCCCAATTTCCCAGACCGTACTGCTTTATCAATCTCTTTCTTCAATGCCCAGCAAGCATCGGTTGTGTGACCCCTATCTTGATGAAAATCACAATATTTGTCAAGATTCTTCATAGGAGCAGACTTTATTTTGGGAGGAGCTTGGAACTGAACGCGCTCGGTTGATAAGATCTCACTTGGAGTCTTAATAAGTTCCACAAATTTATCATGCTTTGCAGAAGCATAATCATTCCTTGACTGATTTCCGACATATCTTGCCCTAGGACCCATGGGCCTGATCCACTTATTTTGAAAGTAACCAACACCACCTCTTATCGGACCCCCGTACTTTCTGTTAACTTGATCAGTCTTTACATATCCTCCACGAGGAACTGTGTTACGATTTTCCTGCTGAGCAAAACTTCCACATGCATTTTTCCCCCGAACATAGACCCTGGCCTTATCCATAAAAACTTCCATGGACTTCGGAAGATCCTCATGTAACTTCTCGACCAACTGAGCACATCTAACACCATGACAGAAACCTGAAATGCGCAACTGATCGCCTGCCCCATAGATTTTCATACTCTCCCTATTGAACCGCCCTATAAAATCCTCGATTGATTCTTGATCCTTGCGCCGGATATTGTGCACCTCCGTTGGATCTCTTGTACATTTTTTCTGCTGACTAAATTGCCTCAAAAATTTGCCCTTTAAATCTTCAAAACTTACAATTCCTCCAACCGGAAGTGCATCAAACCAAACCCTGGCAATGCCCGTGAATGTCTGAACAAACATATGGCACCAGGTTTCTTCGGCCCAATTTTCTAACCTGGCTGCTGAGTAAAATTCAAACACATGATCATCCGGATCTGACAACCCCCATATTTTCCCACTGTAGAAGGCATCTTCAACTTGCGAGGGAATGTCGCTTCTGCTATCCATGAAATAAATTTTGACTGTGACGTCATAGATTCCGGCATGTATGGAACAATCATCTCTGCATCTCATCAAAACT
The DNA here is from genome assembly GCA_039602395.1 of Deinandra increscens subsp. villosa. Taxonomy (NCBI): domain Eukaryota; kingdom Viridiplantae; phylum Streptophyta; class Magnoliopsida; order Asterales; family Asteraceae; genus Deinandra; species Deinandra increscens. The sequence goes on along the minus strand of JBCNJP010000010.1, from coordinate 467,769 downwards.
CAGAATAATTAGCTAATCATGATAACACATAACTTAAGCTCATACACATGTTTCACTAAACAGGAATTTATTATCATACACAAATTTTTACCTATCTCGAGAAATAATCAACAACTTATTTACAAAATTTACTGATAAAAAAGCTTTTGTCCTAAAAGCAACTTTGCGCTCAAACTTCGAATTGTTTTTCAGATCACAATTGAAAATTCTAACGAATCATACTTGATGATCGAAGAAACTCGACAATTTAAACAACCATCGAAAAACCTCGATAAGCTACAATTAAACTTTGAAATATTGACATCATACCGTTCACCGGAGGTTTTGCCGCATTCGCTACGCGCACAACGTCTTTCGTCGGAGATCGATATTGACACTGATATTTACTTTTAAATTTCACCAATTGAATCTGAACATCATCATCTTCTTCCTCCTCGAGACGTTGCTGCTTTAAAAACAACAACAATTCCTTGTTCCTTCGTAAAAAATCCACATCAGATTCCGGCAAATCAACATCGTCCAATTCCTTTACCGACGAATCTTCAACTTTTTTCGCAGTATTATCGTCAAAAACCACCACATCCTGCTTAACAGCATCATTTTGACCAACAGACTTTAGCGATCCATCAACATTTTTCAGATTTGAAACTTTAGGATCCAGAAACGAAGCTGCAAACATTGACGTGGTGTAACACCAGCATCCCAGGATAAGCACTAGAGAGTGTTACGCGTCGAATAAAAGAAAGCACATGGCACTAATCAAAGTTTACAGCGGAAGTCTTTAACTTTATTCATAACAAAAGTTGTAGGATCTACAAAGTGCAAAGATAATACAACTTTCAAGTTCTATTTGAAACTAGAAGTCTATGTCTTCGTCCAACCAAAATTTAAACTTCTATACTAGCTTCTCCATCGTCCCATCCATGTCTAGCTATCTGCTACTACATGGTACCTAAGATGTGCGTCCAAAAGAAAAAGACAACATTTGGGGCTCAACATAATGCTGGTGAGTTTCATAAACGTAGCAGTTCATATGTAATTAAATTTTGACTACAGCATCATATAAACATGTATATCCATGGCAGGGGTCACGGAATCAGGATCGGGAATGATCGTCCAAGCAACTAGGTCTATCTGTATGCATACTACATATTTGTACGTGTCACATGGGCCCTCTTCCAAGATCATATCTAACCCTTCAGGCCTCAACATTTATAGATACTAATGGCAGTCAAATATATATTTTAATTACAGAACAACACATCCCGTTTCATAAAAAGTAATTGCCCAGTGAGAGAAAGACTCACCTTTGCCTTTTACTCGAATAATCTCAGGCAGAATCTTCACTAAAGGCCTCGATCCAAACCTAATCGTGTATCGGGTTGTATTAATGCAAGGCTTTATATTATAAACATCTTCTATGCTCTATAATCCTAAGACTATACTTTCTCAGAGGTTTAAATGACCAAAATGTCCTTTATAGTCAATATAACTTTTCTAATTATAATATGAAGACGCGCATTCCTATAAGTAAACGCTCACTTCGAGATCGCCCAGTGAGGGATGCCAGGTCCCATTTGGGATTTATGCGACACCCTCGCTATGCCAGAAATCAGTGTACATGCGCTAACCATTCCGGTCCGCACGAACTTCTAAGTACCCGAATAGCTCGGTATATTTTACTAATGATCACAATTGAACTTATATATACTTATTATATATAAAAACATGTTCTAATACCAAAAACCAACTCCCAATTCCTTATAGATAGCCCAATACTCGATAATCATCTTTCAAAACCCTAATTTTGACGTAGTTCTCAAATTATCATCAAAACTTTTTTTATTATCAAATAAACTTAGGGCTTCTGTTCATAATATCATTTTATGATATACTTCAAAAGATGGGACCCTAATTCAATCCCGATCATTCAATTTTAGCAAAACAACGTCTAGAAAACCTCAACTTTGACCCGTTTCCCAAAATCATACTAAACCTTTTCAAATCATTAAATTAACTTAGGGCTTTCTTAAAACATGTTATTTTAAGCCTACATACCAAAACTCAGACCTTAACTCCAAACAGATTACTCAATTTTAAAGAATCATGCTTAAGAATCCTAATTTCGGATCTTTTCTAAAAAAAAGCCTATCTAGGTGTTATGAATCACAAAATTGATTGAGAGCTTTTGTAATACATACCTAACAAAGCTTGACTGCATAAAATTAGCTTCTAAGACCTCCTGGATCAACCGATTTCGAGCTATGAACGTTCTTGAGAGTTTTAGGGTTTTTCTAAGCTTTGATTTGTGAATTAGCAAGTGAATATGATGAACTAAAGCTCCTATTTATAGTATAAGGTGTGAAATATTGTCACACCCCCAATTTCCACTAACGGAGTATAACCGTGTGGGGTGTGATCCAGACCAGGATCCAAGTCTTTAGTTACAACCAAGCCATAGTTAAAGGAGTAAACAGTCATGTATTACATTAAATAAATCAGAGTTTACATTTCACAAAAATCAGCGGAAACATTAAAAGTTTACAAGGTTGTTGTTTAGTAAAAGTGATTACTAAAGTATCTGAAATACGACTTTCAAAAGGGTTTTACAAAGAACAAGTACTGCCAACGCCCGTGCCATCCATGATCCTCCAAGCAACCTGAAAAGCATTCAACAATCAAGTGTCAGCCAAGGCTGGTGAGTTCACTAAAGCGGTCTACCCGTCACAAGTAGACCTAATGTTTATGAATAAAGACAGGTAAAACACAATCAATATCATAAGACCAGTAAATTCCATATCGTAGGTAGCTAGCCTATAGTTATGTACACCTGAATTGTTCGTAACCGAAGCTGACAATGTTTTGATAGGGGGTACCTATGAATTTGCCTTCCCGTGTCTTGACGGATCACGGTGGTTAGGCTAACATTGATCTCAGTCTGACCGCCAGTGTAGCATATGATATTTATGTCGGAATGTAACATAGATTTTGTTTTATGTAAGGACTTTTTATTAACGGCTCGAATGTAAGGACTTTTTAATAAATAAGTTCAAATCAGTGTAGCATATGATAATTATGTCGGAAATTACTATTTTAGTTCTCAATTAACCAAAAGAAACATACAGAACTTAAGTCAATACGCAGGGAAGGCGGGCAACAAGCTGCGCCGCCAACCCCTTTTGAATAGCAAACCCTAGCCGTATAAAAACAACATTCTTCAATCTAGAAGTCGCACTATTCCCGCGCATGACTTTCTGGATCCTGTTCAACATGGCCACCGCCTCTGTCTCTAGATGGCCGAAGGTGTCAAAGGCGAAAGGAACAAACACATGTTGATTTTCGATGCACGCTTGGGTTACCATCCTTACCGGATGCAACCACTTGCGCGTTATCGTCCCTTAACGGACATAACAATAATATAAATGAACTCACCTTAGGGTGCACTGGTACCTAGCACTTGGTTCAACAGGTTGGTCAAAGTCAACCTATTCGGATAAATATGGTCTAATGAAATTAGAAGGTGTCGCGAGGACGAAACTAGCACATAAGCACCTAAACATGTTTCATGCAATCATACAAGTCACATAATGCACATACAAGTCCCAATTTGGGAGAAAATCAAGTAATTGCAACTTAAGTCAAAGTTGACCCAGAAAGTCAAACTTCGAGCACCTAACTAGTGACATAGCTAAAATCCACAATACTTGGAATTAGATTCTTAAATTTTACAGGCATATACTAAACATCAATTAGGACTTGTTGCAAAAAGAATCAAGTAAAAAGGTTAAGGTATGAGAAAGTTATGCACGTCCGAAGTTGGCACTTTTGGTATTTAGCAAACAAGTCAAGGTAAAATGAAAACTTGCATAACTCATTCAAAATTTGGAATTTAAACATTAAATTCTCCAGATCTTACTTTCAATATATAAACATCAAGTACGAATAGCAACTACACCATTAAAACAAGATTTACATGCCCAACCAATTTGCAAAGTCCACTTTTCACATAAAATGACAGCTTTGAGTACCCAACTTGCAGCAGTGTTTTGAGTGACCAAACGGAGGTTTTAGAAAGTGTGCGAGTAGCCGTTGTAAAGCTAAGACATGAAACTTTACTACGGAAAAAGAATCACTGATTTCGATGAAAATTGACTGAGTTATGACCTCTGCAAGTCGGCCTAAAAATCTGGACGAATCTGTCCCTACTTTATAGTTTGCAAAAATTTCGGTTTTCAAATTCTAAGCAACAATTTGGTCATCCAACACCTACTAACATAATTATAACCATTTCAACATGTAATTTCTGTCATGAAAAAGATCATATCAAAATCATAGCAAAATGTGAACATGTGGCTAGCATACAAGAGCATAAACACCCAAATTTCATAACCAAACACTCACTTAACCTCAAGAACACATAGAGCATGAATTTGGGGCAAATTTCCAGATCTAGAACTCTCAAAAATTCTGACCTAAATCAAGAGTTAGCATAACTTAACCTAAATCAAGTTTCATGAGCATACAAACACTCCATTTAGCACATAAACACTCAATAACACACATGCAACTAACAATTTCGATTTGGGGTTCTAGGGTTTTTTTACAAACCTTGAAGAAAAACGAAAATGGAAGAAGATGTGATGGAGAAGAAGCTTCCTTTAGCGTTCTTGAACCTTGGGGAAGCTAGAAACCTTGAATCCTTGCTTGATTTGGTGATGGAGGTCGAAATTTTTGAAGTGTGTGTGTGTGTGTGCTTGGAACCGTAAGAAGAGAGGAGAGGGGAGAAGAATGCGTGAGAAATGAGGGAGGAGGAGGGTGTTTGGCAGATTTTTAAGTTTGAGAAGTTACATGTTTGGCCCCTCTACTTTATTTTTAAACATATAAGGCATAAAACTCATTTAAATGGGTTTTTGCTAAAAGTTGTAAAGTGAAAATTCTAAAAATGTTTTCAAGTGTTTTTAAATCATTTAACATGTAAGATTTAGTCGGGTTATATAAATTTATCATTTATACATAAAAATCCAAATTTTCACACAAAGCCCGGTTTCGCATAAAATACAATTTTTTTTTCTTTCAAAATTAACACATAAAGTCACGAAACGAATTTACAAACCAAGTTACTAAATTCAGTTAACAAGTAAACATAAGTAAACACGAAATCATTCAAATAACGGGTCTCGGGTTTGCTAACGGAACTAACGGAAAAGGTTAACGGAAATCTGACGGTTGTCACAGCATCCCCAAGTTGAAAGAATTTTCGTCCCGAAAATTGTCGTAGTGCTAAAGGTGCGTTGGCCAATTGATTAGGATTAGGTAGAATGGAAAACAAGAAAATTTTTGGTTGTCACAGCATCCCCAAGTTGAAAGAATTTTCGTCCCGAAAATTCGCCTAAGTGCTAATCGTTTCATGGATCGTTACGAGAGAATTCGAAGGGAGTAATGGACGGTACACGATTAAAAGGCATCGAACGAACATTTCACATGAGCGTATAAAGAATGCTTTCCTACAAGAAACGTTTCCACGAGTGAGTTGAATCGCATCGCATGGTTAGTTTTAGCAAATGTGACGGCGACGCCACATCCGGGTGTGACACCCACTCCCATACTTGGCACCAGGAGGGGTCACTCATCGGATTTACTCATGAACACGTGGCACAATAGAGATAAGCAGCGGAAAATTTAAAACTTTTATTTATTATAAAGCCAAGTACGTAAAGTAACTGAGATAATTTACAATCTATCTATATAGCGACTAACTATATCCGTCTTTATTTATCTACACTAAGCCAGCACCTCCAACAGCTCCTCTAATAGCTTGCCCGATCAGTCTCTTATCACGAGGGCTCCGCCATTGCCCCCAGACGTCTCCCCTACACCTGACATACATATAGTTTTGGAAAAGGTCAGCTTACGCTGGTGAGTTCTACATTTTAAAAACGTTACCTCGTTCGTGAGGTTAAAACCTTTGAACCTGCAAAATCTCGTTTTACAATCATTTATCAAGTGTAACACATAACAAGTCATACATAACATAACATCATAATCATACACGTTTCTCTAGAAAACATCTACTTCAATAACCTTCAACTCTTACGACCAGAATTCCATACACCTCTATACCTTCTGGTCTCGAATACTGCTCAGGTGACTTTATCGGAAGCCCCCAACCTCAGTACCGACAACCGCTCCATTTCATCTATACCTTCCCGGTCTCGAATACTGCTCAGGTGACTTCATCTGGAAGCCCCCAACCTCAGCAACGACAACCGTCCTACATTCCGTTCTTCCAGTTTCGAATACCGCTCAGGTGACTTCGTCTGGAAGCCCCCAACCTCAGTATCGACCTCTGTTCACGTAACCTTAACTCTTTAGACGTTCCATTCTATCGAACATCTCCTTAACCACCACAGTACTACTACCCGCCCTTAGTTAGATATCCAGGTGACTCACGTGTGCTAATAAACATGATAATGTACTCATATACTGCAACAACTGAACATCCCCCAATTTACCTAGGTGTATGTATACAGGATGTACCAGCGGCGTATCCTCCACACTTTCGATATACCGGGTAACTATACTACCATGCTTGTATACAGGATGTACCAGCGGCGTATCCACCACATAATAATATAGAAAATGCATCACCTGTTCTCATATAATCATACATTCTCACTTGTACGTTTATTAACAAACCCTTATCATTTGGATACCTAGTTTCAAAGCAAATATAGCACATAACTCTAATAATCATTTCATATGCATTATTCTATTATCATCATTTCATATACAATACTAACACGTATAATGATTCATAAGCACCTTCATATCATAACACGTATTACTTTAAACAGTTCATCAATTTATCAATTAAGATAAAAGCATTTAACTCAACAGTTGAACATTTTATGTATATCAGCCCGATAACATTAAAGCGTTTAAAACATTTAAAAGTGGGCTCGCAGAACTCACCTTGTTTCTTTACTCGTTAAACTCGGACAGAACTTCCGACAGAATCCTTCGGTTAACCTAATTCGCGTATCGTATGGCATTAACGCAAGGTTTAACATTATAAACATATCCTATGTTTATTTATCTCTTATATTATCTTAATAATATCTAATTATTAAGGTTTACTTCTATTAAGGTCAAAATGACCAAAATACCCCTATAGGTATATTATCTTCTTTTTATTGATAATTATGAAGACGCGCATTCCTATAAGTAGACACTCACTCCAGGATCGCCCAGTGTTGGGATGCCATTGCCCAGATGGGATGGCGACACCCCCGCTATTGCCAGAAACCCCAGTGTACAGGTGTCTACCCTTCCGGTCCGCGCGAACTTCTAAATATCCGATTAACTCGGTATTTTTAATACTTTATCATTTACCCATTTTAATTTCATGAATTTCCCGTTTTATTATCAAAACTCATTTTTTATTCAACCCTAGTTAGGGTATTATCCATTATAACATTTTATAATATCCTTTAATATAGCAAAGCTTAATTCAAAACCGTTTACTCGATTTGGGCAGAACAACGACATGAAAACCCTAATTTTTGGCCCGTTAACAAAACCTTTACCAAACCTTTTCTAATTGTGAAATAAACTTAGGGATTTCTTAAAACACATCAAATTAGGATTACCTACAAAAATTCAGACCCTAATTCCCACCCGATCACCCGATTTTGACAAAACAAGCTCAAGAACCCTAATTTTAGATCATTTCTAGAAACCATACTTAGACATAATATTAACAAAAACTGAGATAGGTTATTGTTAAGCATACCAAATAAGGGGTGACTGCAGAAATTCGGCTCCGGAGGCCTCACCGTTTGTGCGTATTGATCCGGCGAAGTTTCTGGTTCGGAAATGGGGTTTTCGGGTTGTATTTCGTGAATTGGCGAGTTTAAAACAACGATCTGGCTTGGTATTTATACTCATTAGAAGCGTCCTAGGCCCCTAACACGTTTCATGGTGACTCATCTTCAAAATTGACGCGTATTACGGCCTAACTTGGGCTCCAAGTCGAGTTTACGTTGCTTAAAAACGAGCTGATACAAATCTGCTGCTGCTGATGATCCTCGCGTATCGCGCCAAGCAAGGGGGAGTGGCTCGCGATACGCGAGCCACCAGTTTCCTGGCCAGACTTTGGTTTTTGGCATATTTAGCCCTTCTACTTAGGTTTAATGCATTCTAGCCCCTTATACTTCTAACATTTTATCATTTTATGTACCAAAATGTTAGGGGACATATTTATAACAATTTTATAAGGTTTCTAAGGCTCGGGATTCGTACGATAACATATATATACATTCATATATATTTTCCTTATTATTTGCTAATTTACGTTTTAGCCCCTTAAACTTATCATTTTATGTTATGAATCATGTTAGGACATATCTTTACTTATTTTAAAGCCACGTGATATTTATAATAAATATAAATACGTATAATATCCGTATACGTTTATATCTTTACATAAATTACACTTTTAGCCCTTCTACTTCTTTATTAACTATTAATACACGTATTCACATGTATATATCTATCCATTCACACATATATCATCATGTTATTCATATATCCATATATCCATCTCATATTTTACTTTCTTTACCGTTTAACACATCCGTTTATGCATTTTTTTCATCATTTTAGCTATAGAATACGTATTTCTAACACATGCAATCCATCTAATGCATAGTTTACCACATTTATCAATCAAGCTCACGTATTTATAATATAAACACGTATTTACTATATATATCATGTATCTATGAAATTCGGGGTGTTACACCGGGATTGAAATATTTAATATGACGAAGTGACCATATGTCCGAGTAGTCTTCAGCTATAGTATACAATGAGATAACAGAGGGTATTGGGTCAAATGGCACAACAGAGGCAAGAAGTGCTGCAAAAAGGTTTGAATGTTAACGCGTCTGGAGGGTGGTTACGCATCCTTGAATTTGGCTAAGATCGGGTGGTTCTTACAGTTTGCAGAAAAGGCATAGGCAGACGACGCTACAAAGTATCGTAGTATCAATAGCATAGCGGGTAAGCGTAGAAATCTCATAAAGAAGTGCTCTACTTCTCCAAGCCGATGACAATTTAGGCGTACGTGAGATCAACAAGTCGTGGGATGTCAGAAATGTAATAACTAGGGGACCAATTTGAAATATTTCACTAATTTCCATGGTGAACCAGGATGAGTATGGATCTGGGACGAGTAAGCGTTGATAAGGGTCCTGGGAAAGTCACGGGGTTGCTTCCAAGAACATGTGATTTTGTCTTTTATAATACAAAACTTGAGTCGTTAAAACGTTGTTGTTCATCTGGGTCGTAATCTATATTTGACCCTTAGTAGGAAATTTATTTCAGGATGTTTCTTCTCAATCTAGAGGGTTGGAAAACAATAAGTTTTATTTGATTAAACGGTGTATGTCCCTTTTAGTGAAATTATGCCTGAGGGACATGGGAAATCACAACGGAAATAACATAGATTTTGTTTTATTGTGGGCACTGTCCCATAATTGAAGTTTCTCAAAATAAGGTTTTTGGGTCTATGATTTCAAGGTAAATCTGTGGTTCAGCACTGATCCCACCCTCCACATGCCAATAGTGCTTATGTATAGGGTGTACCGCAGCTAACCCACCACACTACTAGCACGTTGAGAGTGTACCAGTTTCCTTTCCATTCCTGGCTATTTAACAAATCTTGTTAGATAATATACTTGGAAATAAGGTATCTTATGTTTTTCCCCAATGCTTTTGGGTTGAATGGGAGTAAAAGATTTGAAACCATGCAATCATGTAAAAATTTTGAAATTTTTTTTTTCGACAAAAAGGTTTCTCCATGTTTTCGGTCAATGGGGGTCTTCACCCATGGTGAGGATTATCAAGAGTTTAGCGGACGCAACGCGAATACAGTTTGAGTTTCTGAAAAGGATTCAAAAGATGTGATAGTCTTTCATGTTTAGGTTTAAAATGAGGTTCGTCAACATGGGATATATCGTTATGCGTATTATCCTCCGGTAAAGATCCAAAATAAGGGTGACGTTCGTAAGGTTCTTTGTAGAGGCATAAATGATATCAAGTCGGAGAATACAGACTCAGGATGAGAGGCGAGGTAGCTAGCGTAGGGTAGTTGCAACTACATGTTTCGAAGAGAGTCATCCGATACAATTGACGCGGATCCGGAGAAAACGATTTGGGTTGACTAATATGAATGCGAGTGTGTCAACGGTTGTACTGTACAGAAGAATAGAACACCAGTTTATATCGGCCTTCAAGAGTAAGTAAAAGTGAAAACATGTAGTAAGAGTGGGTCTCCGAAATACCAAGTGCTGACGAATTTAAATACTAGCTGGCTTTCAATGAGTGTATATACAAATTGTAGTTAAGGTTTAGCGAGGTCTACTGCGTATCGAAAAGCCTCATATACAATAAATTCAAACGTGTCTTCGCTAAATCTGGAGTCAATCTACCTCCTTACGCATGTTGTCGAGAGTTCGAGTGAATCATTTGATTAAGTCACCATTGGTTATGAAACAGGGGTTACCAAAGAGAATTTTCCTAGAAATGGAGGAACGAGGACAATGAGTATCAATGTATGATGTTGCGGAACTTTCCTAGCATACACTGCCTATTGCTGGTTGTCACTGTTGGTCGTACGGGAGCCTTTGAAAATAAGGGACATGGAAATGTCATCGAGGAGGGTAACTAGCCACAATGGCTCAAGGCTTAAGGACCAACTAAGTCACAAAAGGTAATAAGAGGAAAAGTTCACCGGTAGCGAAGTTCACACATGAATCGGGTGTTGAAAATTAAAACAGATCGTACGGGGTTCGGGAAGTAACAAACATTGCTCTGTTGAGTGAAACTGTAATCGCAGTGAGGTATAAAGTGCGTGAGATCGTGACGAGGTTACTAGTCAAGTGAGAAGAACTTCATAATATTTTCCTGCCGAAAGGTTGGTTCCAATGGTTGAGGTGTAATTGTCCATTCAAGATGTCTGAGTTTCCATCAGATTAGAGTTTATGGAGTTGTTGCACAATTGTGAATACTTGAAGAATGGTTATGGCGGTTAACGTCATAGGAGTAGAGTTAGGATTGCGAATAAACCGGAATCAGTTAAGAGTTAAACCACAGATTGTTCGTCGCGAGGGGAGATCTCGTCATCGGATGGTGTGAGTAATACGGTGTCTTACTGGGGTTATCACTTGCAAAATCATTTTAAAGGAGTTCTGGTAGGTTGGGAGCCATATCGAGAAAAGGGATAAGATCGGGTATGATAGAGAAACGAACATGGATAGATGTCCTCAACCATATGGTTGAGTCCCATAAGCTTGAAAATGGATGTCATGAGATTTTAAAATAGAAGGGTCGTATCCCTTATAACCGATGGTCTGCAGAGCAGGATTCCCCAGGGCTCCCATACACTGCAAATTACATTTACGTGTGCACCCGTAACGGCAATTTACCTTGTATGGTCACGCTGGTTCCTCTCACTTTAGCTACCAAGTTCGATGGGGTAGTATGTGGTTTCCAAGGGGTAAGTATCAAGAAAGTGGTCATTAAATCAAAGGTAACTGACTGGGATTTGCCAAGGAGACAAGTTCTGAGAATAACAGCTCATCTAATTTAAAGTTTATCGTAGGTACAATTTGGTAAGAAAGTGGTTCAGTAGGAGTATGGGCAGGGCATGCTACAATGCCCCCAACTTAACTTAAAGTTATAGAGTAGTTATTGTCTGACTCGATCACGAATCCGTTATACACACATATGTTTATATATATACTGAGAGAATCTCATATTATTCTTAGTCATCACATGCCTGATTTCATTTATGTTACTAAAGTCACATTCACATTGAATTATCACACAACAACTATGTGATTTATAATGCGAGGTCTAAATTGACCAAGGAAAAGAGTGTCAACATTTTTGGGTAACAGACGCAGTCACAAGCATCCCATGAGAAATCATCTGATTTTATACAATGTTGCCCTATACGAGGCTAAACAGCGTTCTTTACTAACACACTACGATAAAGGTACTCTCAGTGTGTGTCAATGGGTGTCTTACCCGAACAGGATCTACTACGACTCCTATTTATGTTATAAGAAAGTATGATCAGTTGAGCTGAGAACATGTTGGATCATTGTCTTAAAGTCCATATTACCATGATCTAGGTCTGAAAGTGAACCTACCAAGGTTGTTAAGAATAAACAATGATGTTAAGGGTTAAACAAGTCCGTAAAGATATCAGGATCATAAACAATGTATTTTGCCCTATTCGGGAAGCTAGTGCATAACTACAAGCACTTACGATTAATCACCCAAGTTTTGTTGATGTAACCAAGTAAAAAGATGGTGAATACATGCTTAAGATAGTAAATCCTCTCTGATTGCATCTTAGGCGGGTCTTACCCCAATAGGGTTCTTGATGGTCCTGTATACACTACATGGAGGGCAATGTGCATTCTAACACGTGGTACAAACAATTGCTACACCAATTCTTGTAAATTCTTCCAAGTGTCCCCTTGAAGTTCGCTAGAAACTGTTTAAGTCCGCTAAGAATAAGTTCGCTAAGAAAAACTAAAGTTCGCTAAGCACATAACAAGTCCGCTAAGAAGAGAGGAAGTCCGCTAAGGCCTCATCAAGTCCGCTAAGGAGCCAACAAGTCCGCTAAGAAAATTAGTCAAGTTCGCTAGCTAGAAGTTCGCTAAGAACAACACAAGTTCGCTAAGAACTAAAGTTCAAGTTCGCTAACAGAAGTCCGCTAAGAAGGACTTAAGTTCGCTAAGGTTATACTTAGAAAAATTTTCTAACTCAGAAATTCCTAAGTCTCGGAAAAGAAAATTTTCTACCCAAAATTTCAATTTCCTATACAGTCACAAGACAAGAATTCTAAATGAGGATCATCTTCGGCACGCGGGGCAAACTTTTGGGAGTTAGGTTGTAACCAAGGTTTTCAAAAACAGTTACAGTTCAGAAATTTTACTTTTAAAATGTTCTGGTTCGCTGTAACCAAAGGCTCTGATACCAATCTGTCACACCCCCAATTTCCACTAACGGAGTATAACCGTGTGGGGTGTGATCCAGACTAGGATCCAAGTCTTTAGTTACAACCAAGCCATAGTTAAAGGAGTAAACAGTCATGTATTACATTAAATAAATCAGAGTTTACATTTCACAAAAATCAGCGGAAACATTAAAAGTTTACAAGGTTGTTGTTTAGTAAAAGTGATTACTAAAGTATCTGAAATACGACTTTCAAAAGGGTTTTACAAAGAACAAGTACTGCCAACGCCCGTGCCATCCATGATCCTCCAAGCAACCTGAAAAGCATTCAACAATCAAGTGTCAGCCAAGGCTGGTGAGTTCACTAAAGCGGTCTACCCGTCACAAGTAGACCTAATGTTTATGAATAAAGACAGGTAAAACACAATCAATATCATAAGACCAGTAAATTCCATATCGTAGGTAGCTAGCCTATAGTTATGTACACCTGAATTGTTCGTAACCGAAGCTGACAATGTTTTGATAGGGGGTACCTATGAATTTGCCTTCCCGTGTCTTGACGGATCACGGTGGTTAGGCTAACATTGATCTCAGTCCGAGCGCCAGTCGGGAGGGTGCATCCCGTGCACCGCTGAGCGGGGGTGTCAATCCCCAGTAGTACTACTCAACATTACCTCGCTACTGTATATTAACGGCTCGAATGTAAGGACTTTTTAATAAATAAGTTCAAATCAGTGTAGCAATATGATATTTATGTCGGAAATTTACTCAGTAAGAAATACCTTACCGTTTGGGTTACCATCCTTACCGGATGCAACCACTTGCGCGTTATCGTACCTGAACGGACATAACAATAATATAAATGAACTCACCTTAGGGTGCACTGGTACCTAGCACTTGGTTCAACAGGTTGGTCAAAGTCAACCTATTCGGATAAATATGGTCTAATGAAATTAGAAGGTGTCGCGAGGACGAAACTAGCACATAAGCACCTAAACATGTTTCATGCAATCATACAAGTCACATAATGCACATACAAGTCACATAATGCACATACAAGTCCCAATTTGGGAGAAAATCAAGTAATTGCAACTTAAGTCAAAGTTGACCCAGAAAGTCAAACTTCGAGCACCTAACTAGTGACATAGCTAAAATCCACAATACTTGGAATTAGATTCTTAAATTTTACAGGCATATACTAAACATCAATTAGGACTTGTTGCAAAAAGAATCAAGTAAAAAGGTTAAGGTATGAGAAAGTTATGCACGTCCGAAGTTGGCACTTTTGGTATTTAGCAAACAAGTCAAGGTAAAATGAAAACTTGCATAACTCATTCAAAATTTGGAATTTAAACATTAAATTCTCCAGATCTTACTTTCAATATATAAACATCAAGTACGAATAGCAACTACACCATTAAAACAAGATTTACATGCCCAACCAATTTGCAAAGTCCACTTTTCATAGAAAATGACAGCTTTGAGTACCCAACTTGCAGCAGTGTTTTGAGTGACCAAACGGAGGTTTTAGAAAGTGTGCGAGTAGCCGTTGTAAATATAAGACATGAAACTTTACTACGGAAAAAGAATCAACTGATTTCGATGAAAATTGAGTGAGTTATGACCTCTGCAAGTCGGCCTAAAAATCTGGACGAATCTGTCCCTACTTTATAGTTTGCAAAAATTTCGGTTTTCAAATTCTAAGCAACAATTTGGTCATCCAACACCTACTAACATAATTATAACCATTTCAACATGTAATATCTGTCATGAACAAGATCATATCAAAATCATAGCAAAATGTGAACATGTGGCTAGCATACAAGAGCATAAACACCCAAATTTCATAACCAAACACTCACTTAACCTCAAGAACACATAGAGCATGAATTTGGGGCAAAATTCCAGATCTAGAACCCTCAAAAATTCTGACCTAAATCAAGAGTTAGCATAACTTAACCTAAATCAAGTTTCATGAGCATACAAACACTCCATTTAGCACATAAACACTCAATAACACACATGCAACTAACAATTTCGATTTGGGGTTCTAGGGTTTTTTTACAAACCTTGAAGAAAAACGAAAATGGAAGAAGATGTGATGGAGAAGAAGCTTCCTTTAGCGTTCTTGAGCCTTGGGGAAGCTAGAAACCTTGAATCCTTGCTTGATTTGGTGATGGCGGTCGAAATTTTTGAAGTGTGTGTGTGTGTGTGTGCTTGGAACCGTAAGAAGAGAGGAGAGGGGAGAAGAATGCGTGAGAAATGAGAGAGGAGGAGGGTGTTTGGCAGATTTTTAAGTTTGAGAAGTTACATGTTTGGCCCCTCTACTTTATTTTTAAACATATAAGGCATAAAACTCATTTAAATGGGTTTTTGCTAAAAAGTTGTAAAGTGAAAATTCTAAAAATGTTTTCAAGTGTTTTTAAATCATTTAACATGTAAGATTTAGTCGGGTTATATAAATTTATCATTTATACATAAAAATCCAAATTTTCACACAAAGCCCGGTTTCGCATAAAATACAATTTTTTTTTCTTCAAAATTAACACATAAAGTCACGAAACGAATTTACAAACCAAGTTACTAAAGTCAGTTAACAAGTAAACATAAGTAAACACGAAATCATTCAAATAACGGGTCTCGGGTTTGCTAACGGAACTAACGGAAGAGGTTAACGGAAATCTGACGGTTGTCACAGCATCCCCAAGTTGAAAGAATTTTCGTCCCGAAAATTATCGTAGTGCTAAAGGTGCGTTGGCCAATTGATTAGGATTAGGTAGAATGGAAAACAAGAAAATTTTTGGTTGTCACAAATATGGTCTAGATAAGTATGTGACTAGGATCGAATTTGATGAGTCATAAGAAGTAATCATTCCAATGAATGATATTGAGACACATAAGTATGTGACTAGGATAGAATTTGATGAGTCATAATAAGTAATCATTCAAATGAATGATATTGAGACACCAAGACATTTAGATATTATAGGATATAATAATTATTATACATCGTATTCTGAACCTGTTAAATAATTTACTATTTCACAGACGACTTATAAAAATTCTCGAATAACTAATATATTACGGGAGTCTAATATAACTTTTATATTTTATAACAATTATAACCCAATTATTTAGTAATACCTGATATTCTACTTTTTCTTCGGTGTTATTTTAGTGATGCTCGTGCTTTAATACGGTTCATTACAAACCGGGCCCAAATATCTATTTTGCCTTTTCCCGCTTCGTCATAACTCGGATTCGAGATCCGTTTGCTCCTACGGTCTTTATTTTTCGTTATCTATCATATTCTATAAAGTTCACCTCTTGACGTTTTCTCGAATGTCGTGTCGAATATTCGTACGTGAATCCCGACATTTCTCTATTCTACGTATATATATTACTTCACATGTATTTTAGCTACTTAACAGATATAGCACACGTATATAACTTAAGTCATGAAATTTTGGGGTGTTACAACTCTAACCCCTTAAATAAGGTTTCGTCCTCGAAACATACTCTAACTGTGATATAACTCACAAATGAGATCCTCACATTTCACCTTTCTTTTCCGGATTAATTCGGAACCTTTTCTCATGCATCTAATGCATCATATGAACCACCTGTTTCCTAGGCTACAATTTTAGAATCGCAACAAACTCTCTATAATAATCTATCATGTACTTCTATTACCTATAAGGTAATACCTCAATTATTCTACCAACAGAATCTGTTCACAATTAAAATGTGAAGCGCATCTCTATCATGGATACTAATTCTTGTAGGTAGAATTTCTAACGAACAATCTAGTTAGTGCTTTGGGAGAATTACGTCTCTCAAAATAAAGGAACTCTTCCTTTAATCAATTTCATATTATCTAGGTGGTGTCATAATTCTTTAGCTATATATAGGGTAGCTTGATTATGAATTCCACTGGAATATGCTTCCAATTCATGAAGGTTGAAATTTATTGCGAAGCCTTTGCCATTATGCTTTAAATATTTATCTGCATACTGCAAGATTTGAACTTTACTCCTAGATACCAGTAGTCCCTCACTCGCTCGTTGGTAAGTGATACATATCCATGAATGCTACTGCTTCGTTTTCCACAGCGGCCCGTAATATCTACTTACACGAGACGAATTCTAGTGCCACTTCTCGTTGTACCTTAGGTGTATGTATATAGGATGAACTGGCGGTGTATCTGCCACACCCTTGATACAACTAGAGGCGTACTATTACTAGTCCGGTGTAAGACGACATTACTATTCTAACCACAACAAAATCAGTATAAGTCATGACTATTTATTACTTACTTAAAATAACTAATTTGGACATACTGTGTATAATCTTATTCCTTGAGTATAAATACTCTTGCTTCATCCTCCAGCTATGCCTAATCGGTTAGGCTTGTACCGATGCATGCGCTAATACGTTCACAACTTCCTTTCATGCCTCATGCATTTTTCACCATCCCTGATAACTTTAGAAGGTCATTCATCAGTATGTTTAGCCAAGGGATTTCTGGGATTGTAGGGGCATTCGTCATTTAAGTCAACATTACTAATAACTTGTAATGATTATTTTGCTCCCGAAGAGCCATTCTCTATATAGGCTTACTATTAATCCTTTAGCTGGCGCTAATCAGATCTCAGGTTGACCTCGGAGAATCATCTTGCTCCTCGTAGCTGGTTAGATGGTTTCCCGATCCTTGGCAAAGGATATCTGCTTCTCATTTCTTTTATCTTCTTGCAGTCTATGCATATCCTTGGCTTCCGTCTTTCTTCTTGAAAATGCTGGAGTATCCTAAGGCGAGGTATCTAACCTAAAGAAATTTTCCTACTTCAAATGGGGATAATTGGTACGGTGCTTCTACTTCTAGCGTTACGTCTGGGGTCGAGTTGATTTTGAAACTCCATTTCTTCATCTGACGAGCTACTCATTGGATTCTTTGGATAATTCCTTCGGAATCTGACACGTGACTGGTATGTTCTTCAACTTCTTGGTTTTGCCTCCGAGTCAATGGCATACGTTGGGTATGACTTACCTATTGACCCATGCACTTCCATGTTTTGCAATCTTTATTGCCGAGCCATCATGATCTTTGCATATGAAGTTGAGCCTTCCTCTACTTACAGACATGTTGCGCATAGCATTCTGTGAGTCTATTCAATATCTAAATTTATCTACCGTTATTCCTAGCTTGGCATTAATCTTAAGAAAAACATTTGTCAAATACTGACCATTTACTTGCATCGGTGCAGTATACTGTGTGATAATTTCTAATATCGAATTCAGACCTCTAAGCCTGGCATCGCTGCTTCTTTAAAATTCTCGTTGAGCATGCAGTCCCATTTATCATTACTGTTTCATTTCTTGTCAGTTAGGATCTGACAGAAACGAGTCAAGTCTATTCAGTGAGTCACATCGCGTGATATGAACTCACCTTAGATCTCAGGGACTCTAGTTCTAATCTTCCACACTGTTTCACGGACACGATCTCTTTTTCAGATCAATACTCTTGCTGGCTTCAGTTCTTCTGATTGCATGTATCCTTAATACTGGTTCTATCGTGTCTTACTAGAGCAAAGTTTGGAAAAGAAATGTGTGTGCAATGAATCTAATTTTTTTACGCGTCTCGGTATCCGTTCGTGGATGTTGTGTCCGCCTTCCCGCAATTTTACTAAAGAGTGGCAACTGCGTCTTTTCGTACGTAATAATGAAAACTAAATTAAGGTAAAGGTTCTAAGCGATTGACTATGTGGATTTATCTATTGCCTTATGATTTTGATCTTTAGATTTATCGGCGTCTTTGTAACTATTTCCGGTTCATCACCGGCTTCCGTTATTGGCTCTATGCTAGCCCTTGACTTTCAAGTCACTGTTGATGATGTCTTCTTTTGCTTTCCGGACTTCACGCATGTTGATAGGAAAATTTCCTGCAGAGCTCTAGTGATCTCGTAGCGATCACAATTCCCTGATGACATCCTATTGCTTTAAAGCATCTGTTTTCTATGCTCGTATCGTATGGATGTAAATCTCGGGAAAGGGTACTTCCTGTAGGGATATGATCATGTAATAGTAAGCGTATGTCCGGATATTATTTAAGCCTGCGGGGTCACACGTCTCGACACCAAATGTATTAATATTAATTAATGGTTAATTAATATTTATCACGAACATTTAACGAGGTTTCGTTAAAAACTGACAGTTAATTGTTAACAGGGGTGTTAGTTGTAATTAGAGAGAGTTGTAATTGGATTACAATTGGGAGAGGCTTTGTGATAAGCCTTTAAGCCGAATTCGGTTAAGGGATTATCCAAATCCTTTGCTTGTTTATCAAGTATTCTAATCCTATAAATAGAGCCTATGGGTTTAAGGATTAGTTGCTGCTTTTATCAGATAAAAAGAAAACCCTAATCTCTCTCTATTCTCTCTCGATTTCGGCAACAAGGAAAACCCTAGGGGTTTCGATTCTTGTGTGGTTCGACAAAGCCTACATCAAGAGGAGTTCGTGATCGGTTGCTAGCACATAGCATTGGTGTGTCGTGTGTGCGATCGTAGAGGGATTTGAATCAAATCCTCCAAGAAATCAAGCCTTGCCGAGCTCATAAGGTAAACATGTTCTATCCGGTTAGTTAGATTAATTCATAGGTTTCTTTCCGCTGCGTACTCGTGTTTTGATAATAGTTATATAACCAAACAGTGGTATCACGAGCCACCTATGATTTTAATTAATTACCGGGAATAAAACTTGGAAAGGGGGTAACCAAAACAAGATTCTAGCTTTTCGATTCATTTAAAAATCGTGTTTTACAATTGGAAAAGGTTTCGCAATTGGTAAAAACGAAAAAAATTCGATGGAATAGGACTTTTCAACCCGATCGAAAAGTCCCTGATCGAAAAACACTTCTCGATCCGATCGGAAACCCTTGATTTCCGATCGGAAAACCTATTCCGGTGCGGAGACCCTTGATTTCCGACCGGAAACCCTACTTTTCGATCGAAAAGTACCCGATCGTAAACCTGTTTCCGATCGAGCACTAATCATAAACTGTTTACGACCTGATCGAAAAGTACCCGATCGAAAACCCTTGTTTTCCGATCGGAAAGCCTTGTCCCGATCGGAAACCCTCGTTTTCCGATCGGATGGCCTAATCGAAAAGTGGGGTTCTCGATCGGAAACCCTGATTCCGATCGAAAAATCCCATGTTATGGATCGAAAACCTCTTGCCGAATCGGAAACCCTTAATTTTAGCTCTAAAATTTGATTTTTGTGATCTAAAATTAATACATCCAAGTTTTTACTGTTATTAGATAATTGTTATGAACAACATGTTGTACCTTTAAGATTTTAAAGTGTTAAAAAGAAGTAAAAACCATGATGTTTCATGCAAATTGTTCATGGTTATTACTTAAATGAAAGAGGATTAAATTAAAATTATATTAGATAATTAGAAACCCTAAGATTATGTGTTTATTTGATAATTGTGACATAATAAAAGGTTTTAACTGCAAATTTGTTTTATGAAAATCGAAATTTGCTAAATGAACTATAGAAATATGATTTTGTTTATAAATAAAATTTGTGTCCTAAAAATCAAAAGAAACACCGGCTCACCCATTTGAACACACTCTAAGAGAGGTATAAGTCGGGTCGCTCTGCTTCCCTAAAGTGGGTAGGTTTTTAATTGTAACATCCCACATTGGTGGGGAGGAGAACTAAGCATGCCTTTATAAGGGTGTGGATACCTCCCCCACCAAGACGCGTTTAAAATCCGTGAGGGGCGGATGCCTGAGGGCATGCCGGCTGCCAAAGCGGACAATATCTTGGTGCGACGGGTCTGGGCTGTTACAGATGGTATCAGAGCCGGTCGTCGGCCAGTGTGCCAGCGAGGACGCTGGTGCCCTAAGGGGGGAGGATTGTAACATCCCACATTGGTGGGGAGGAGAACTAAGCATGCCTTTATAAGGGTGTGGATACCTCCCCCACCAAGACGCGTTTAAAATCCGTGAGGGGCGGATGCCTGAGGGCATGCCGGCTGCCAAAGCGGACAATATCTTGGTGCGACGGGTCTGGGCTGTTACATTAATTGCAAAAGTTGCAAACCTCGCCCCTACGCTTCTTTGTGTGTTGCAAATGGAGCTACCGAGCTCTTTTGATTTGGAAGACAAACTAAGAATTTTATAAACACATTATGTGATGAAGAAGTGCATGAATCTTCACACATAACCTTTTTGATCACGCATCAAAATTGTTTTGACCCAAACCAAACTTAAGTCTTTGCCATCCACCTTGTAAAGGACACTTGTGGATGTCATCTTACTCATTGGTACACAATGGTAAAATGGCATTTGCATGACAAATTCCCACTCATTGGTACACAATGGTGGACAATTTGTGCGTTCTTGGCTGGATGACTTAAAACGAGCTAGGCGGTGAGACCCTTGGCCCGTGGCAAAAGATGGGATGAAACATGACTACAAATCACTTGGTGCAAGTTGTAGGTCCCATAAAATCTAGGAATTGTATTTGGAATACAATTAGTGATCGTCACTTACCCTTTTGAGTGCATCATTTATAGCAGATCAACTGATGAAATGATGGCAGGTCAAATTGGATCCTAGCCTTAATAAGCTTAATTGTTTAAAATGTTTAAACATTGGGTAATTAAATTTATTAAGGAAAAGATTATCGAAAATACTGATTTTTGAACTTAATCTGTTTTGTAGATGGCAACAAACCCTCCTCAAAACAATGTTGGTCATGCTTTTCGTCAAATGTTTGAAAGAGAAAAGCTGAATGGATCTAACTTTAGTGACTGGTACCGTCAACTAAGGATTGTCCTTAGAGTTGAACGGAGGACCGACGTCCTTGAACATCATTGGCCGACCGAGCCAGCTGCTGATGCTTCTGAACAAGAGAAAGCGTTCTACAACGCAGAGTATAGCAGATACGATGAGGTTGCTTGCATGATGATCTCGAGTATGACTCCCGATCTTCAGAAGCAATACGAATTTCATACACCTTGTGATATGATCAAAGAGCTGAAAAAGATGTATGAAAAACAAGTTGGTGTCGAATTGTTCGACCTAGTTGTGGAACTCCACGACTTGAAGCTTGAAACTGGTAAATCGGTCAGTAGTCATGTGCTCAAGATGAAGAGCTACTTTGACAAATTGGAATCGCTCAATTATGGGTATAATCGTGCTGTTGCAGTTGGCATGATCCTCAAATTGCTTACGAAGGATTTTGAGGGTTTTGTGCGCAACTACAACATGCATAGTATGACTAAGACTATACCTGAGCTTCATGCTATGCTTGTCGAGTATGAAAAAACGATTCCTAAAACACCCCAAGTTCTTATGATCAAGGGGGGTAAGATCCAAAAGGCTAAACGACCGCAAAAGGGGAAGGGCAAGATTGATGGCAAGGGTAAAGGTAAGGCTGTTACCCATATCCCTAAAGCCAAGCAAACCCCTCCGGCCCCTAAAGAGCATCAGGCTAAGGACCAGATCTGTCACCATTGTGGTGAAGTCGGACACTGGAAGAGGAACTGTCCTACCTACCTAGCTGAGTTGATGAAGAAGAGAAAGAATACTAGTGAGACTAGTACTTCAGGTATCTTCACAATTGAATTATTTTCCTTTTCTAAGAGTGATTCATGGGTGTATGACACCGGCTGTGGAACTCACATCTGTAATTCGTTACAGGGTCTTAGAAAGAGGAGGAAACTGAAGCCTGGAGCTTTGCAGCTGTTCGTTGGAAATGGTTTGCCAGCAGCTGTGGAAGCTATAGGAGAATTTCATTTAATTCTGCCTTCTGGGTTATCCATTGTATTAGACAATTGTCATTATGCACCTTCTATCACTAGAGGTGTTATTTCAGTTTCTTTGTTGAAAAACCAAGGATACATTAATGTTTTTAATGATATCAGTATTTCAGTTTCTAAAAATAATGTTCATTATTTTGATGCTATTCCTTGTGATGGCATTTATGAAATTGATATGCGTGGTTGTGTTTCAAATAATTCAATGTTCACTGTTAGCAAACGAGCCAAAACTAGTTTGGACTCTACCTATCTTTGGCACTGTCGTCTTGCCCACGTTGGCAAAAACCGCATTGAAAGACTTCAACGTGAAGGGATCTTACAATCAAATGATGAATCATTTGAAAAATGCGTTTCCTGTATCTCAGGAAAGATGACAAGAAAACCCTTTCCGAATAAGCCGCAAAGGGCTAAAGAGCTACTTGGACTCATCCATACTGATGTATGTGGCCCATTTAGACATGTGTCAAGAAAAGGTGCTAGCTACTTCGTGACTTTCACGGATGATTTCAGCCGTTATGGTTATGTTTACTTGCTTAAACATAAACATGAGGTATTTGAAACATTCAAAGAGTTTAAGAACGAAGTTGAAAATCAACTCGGTAAGACCATCAAGATCCTTCCATCGGATCGTGGTGGAGAATACTTAAGCCTAGAGTTTAAGGATTATCTTAAAGCGTGTGGAATTGTCCAACAGCTTACTCCTCCTTATACTCCTCAGCATAATGGAGTGTCTGAGAGGAGGAATCGAACCTTACTAGAGATGGTGAGGTCGATGATGAACCTTACAACTCTCCCATTATCATTTTGGGATTTTGCTCTAGAAACCGCTGTACGCGTTCTAAATATGGTTCCAACCAAGAAGGTTGAAAAGACACCATATCAATTATGGCATGGAGAAGTCCCTGTGTTGTCTTACTTAAGAGTCTGGGGATGTGAGGCACTTGTGAAACGTGATACGCCTGACAAACTACAACCCAGAACTACTAAGTGCATCTTCGTGGGATACCCAAAGGAAACAATGGGTTACTACTTCTATAATCCCTCCGAAAACACTGTTCGTGTTGCTCGATATGCTGAATTCTTTGAAAAGAATTTTATAGCTCAAGAGAACAGTGGGAGAATTGTAGAACTACTAGAAGATGTGTCACCTTCTGAAACAACTAGCAATCATCAACTTGGGGGGGGGGGGGAAATGTTCAAAGTGGTGAACCTCAAGTCGATGATGTTGCGATTCCACTTCGTAGATCCGAAAGGGTCGTACGTAATCCGGATAGATGGATTGGTCTAGTCGAATCCGAGGATAACGTATCAGGAGATCTCAATGAGCCTCCGAACTTCAAAGCTGCATTATCAGATCTGGAATCTGACAAATGGCTTGAAGCTGCGAATGTGGAAATGAAATCCATGCAAGATAACCACGTTTGGACCCTGGTTGATCTTCCTCCTAACGCAAGAACCGTTGGGAGCAAATGGCTCTTCAAGAAGAAGACCGACATGGATGGAAATGTACACACATATAAAGCTCGTCTCGTGGCGAAAGGTTATACTCAACGTTTTGGCGTTAACTATGATGAGACCTTTTCACCAGTAGCAGACATTAGAGCTATTAGGATTCTCTTAGCCATAGCAGCGTACTATGACTTTGAGATATGGCAAATGGATGTTAAGACTGCCTTCTTAAATGGTTACTTGGATGAAGAAGTCTATATGGATCAACCTGAAGGGTTCATTGATCCAAAACATCCCAACCAAGTATGCAAGCTTCAAAGGTCCATTTATGGACTAAAGCAAGCATCGAGGAGTTGGAATAAACGGTTTGATGAAGAAATCAAAAAGTTTGGTTTCGTTCAGAATCCCGATGAGCCATGTGTATATCGCAAAGCTAGTGGGAGTAATGTTACTTTCCTTGTCTTATATGTAGATGACATATTGATAATAGGAAAACACATTCCAATGTTGCAAGATGTAAAATCCCATCTTGGAAAGTGTTTTGCCATGAAAGACTTGGGAGAAGCAGCATTCATTCTTGGAATAAAGATCTATAGAGATAGAACTAAGCGGTTGATTGGACTAAGTCAAAGTGCTTATATTGATAAGATCTTGAAGCGATTCAAGATGGAGAATTCCAAGCGTGGTATAGTACCAATGCAGGAAGGACTTGGTCTATCGGTCAAACAAGGTGCTTCTACACCTGATGAGGTGAAGCGTATGCAGAGAGTCCCTTATGCTTCGGCTGTAGGCTCTATAATGTATGCGGTGAGATGCATTAGACCTGAAATAGCGTTCGCGCAGAATATCGTTAGCCGTTATCAACAGAATCCAGGTGAAAGTCACTGGACTGCTGTTAAGACCATTCTCAAGTACCTACGGGCTACTAGAGATTTGTTTTTGGTATATGGGGGAAATCCAGATCAAGAGCTCAAAGTGACCGGATATTGTGATGCTGGATTTCAGACTGATAGAGATGACACGAAGTCTCAGTCTGGGTACGTCTTCGTTATGAATGGAGGCGCTGTGGATTGGAAAAGCAAGAAACAAACCACAGTTGCTATGTCTGCAACAGAGTCTGAGTACATTGCTGCTTCGAAAGCTGCAATGGAGGCTGTCTGGATAAGGAAGTTTATTAGTGGGCTAGACATTGTCCCCACAAGTAACTTGCCGATCGACATGTACTGCGATAACTCGGGTGCATTGATCATCGCCAAAGAACCTGGAGTTCAGAAGGGCGCCAGACACTATGCCAGGAGATATCACTATGTTCGTGAGCAGATCGAACTAGGTGAAATCAAATTACTCAAAGTTCACACAGATATTAACTTAGCTGATCCTTTCACGAAAGCTTTGTCGAGGCCGAAGCTTGAAAGGCATGCCGAGGGCATGGGACTTAAATTAGCTAGTTAAATCATGTATGTCTGATGTTCGGTATTTGGATAAAGGACATTAAGCAATTTCTGTTTATATAATGAAATAAAGTATTTGATATGTTTGATTTCATTTAATGGTTAAGTTGTGTCCTATATTTGCATGTTTAATCCTTGAGTACTTGTCAAGTATTCTAAATTGTCCATTGTCAATTAACTATATGGGAATATAGTTAAACTAAGACAAAATCTGAGTGATTGGTTAGGATGGTCCCACCAAACTCACATGGTATTCATTGGATGCATACTGGACTGACCCACTAACGAATTGTCACTTTATGGATCGGCGTCATTAAGTGAAATTCGTAAATGGTTGCTTTACTTATCCTTAGACTTGAGATACAAGCAGGTCATGCATGTATGGATTGCACTTACTTGATATAGGTCTAACTATCCTGAATAAGGTAGTACAAAAGGGCTATTTTCAGTAAGTGTAGTGAAGTATGTGACTTGACACGTGTAGTCAAGAGGATTTGTTCCTTCAGCTTTGTGCTGAAGCAGATACCACTGGGCCCCTCATTATCTAGAGATGTCTCGATTTGCAATTTGGTAATCTTAAGTTAGTTGCGAGAATGAGAAACAGAATCGTTAAAGTATGGAATGACTTTGATCCATATCCATATTTAACACGGTATCGGTAACAAAGGGATAGTAAATGACTGTACCATTTAAATACACTTTGAGAAACTGTACTTAAATAATTCTGGGAGCATTGGCGTGTTGCTAGACGCTAACCAATGTTATTACCTTTACTATTGCAAGCTCAAGTGGGAGCTGTAGGGATATGATCATGTAATAGTAAGCGTATGTCCGGATATTATTTAAGCCTGCGGGGTCACACGTCTCGACACCAAATGTATTAATATTAATTAATGGTTAATTAATATTTATCACGAACATTTAACGAGGTTTCGTTAAAAACTGACAGTTAATTGTTAACAGGGGTGTTAGTTGTAATTAGAGAGAGTTGTAATTGGATTACAGTTGGGAGAGGCTTTGTGATAAGCCTTTAGGCCGAATTCGGTTAAGGGATTATCCAAATCCTTTGCTTGTTTATCAAGTATTCTAATCCTATAAATAGAGCCTATGGGTTTAAGGATTAGTTGTTGCTTTTATCAGATAAAAAGAAAACCCTAATCTCTCTCTATTCTCTCTTGATTTCGGCAACAAGGAAAACCCTAGGGGTTTCGATTCTTGTGTGGTTCGACCAAGCCTACATCAAGAGGAGTTCGTGATCGGTTGCTAGCACATAGCATTGGTGTGTCGTGTGTGCGATCGTAGAGGGATTTGAATCAAATCCTCCAAGAAATCAAGCCTTGCCGAGCTCATAAGGTAAACATGTTCTATCCGGTTAGTTAGATTAATTCATAGGTTTCTTTCCGCTGCGTACTCGTGTTTTGATAATAGTTATATAACCCAACACTTCCCGGAATCCATAGTTTCAATTTGCATGTTCTACGATCCATACTGCAGTCTTTATTGCAGTTGCTTCCTTGATTGGATTTATTAGTATTCATGTGATGGATTACAATTTGAAGCGTTACAGTATAACAGATCTGAAATTATACTTTAACGTCCCAAATCATTCCCAATACGTTTTTCACTAATGTCTATACAGCAGTTGATACCTCAGATACTTTTCGTATAAATGAATACTCTACTGCAGTAGCTAATTGCCCTCAGGTATACCTCATACTTACATATCCAAAGTATTTCCTATTGTATGTCCAACGCTTTCCTTAACTTCATTGGCATCAACATCTGCTAGCTGACGTCTTGGCTCCCAGAGGAGTCTAGATTTGTTGGAGTACGTACTCGATTCAATCTTATCATTTTCTAGCTCTGTCTAGATCGCGTTCTCAAATGACGAAATTCAAACGTTCTATATTTGGAATAGAAAATTAACTACAATGTATGGCCGGAGTAAGTCTTTTATAAGATCTTAGTGCACCTGTGGGTAGAGATGATAGTTTTCAAGGCTAAAACCACTACCGACCTTACACTAATCTTTGATAAAATACTAAATCCCAATGTCCTATCTTAATCTAGGCATTATATATAAGCTTATCTCAAGGGGTCTATCTTAGTTTAAGTCCAGATACTATCTTGTACCTAGTTCTCATAAACCAGTGCTCTGATACCAACTTGTAACACCCGCATCCCAGGATAAGCACTAGAGAGTGTTACGCGTCGAATAAAAGAAAGCACATGGCACTAATCAAAGTTTACAGCGGAAGTCTTTAACTTTATTCATAACAAAAGTTGTAGGATCTACAAAGTGCAAAGATAATACAACTTTCAAGTTCTATTTGAAACTAGAAGTCTATGTCTTCGTCCAACCAAAATTTAGACTTCTATACTAGCTTCTCCATCGTCCCATCCATGTCTAGCTATCTGCTACTACATGGTACCTAAGATGTGCGTCCAAAAGAAAAAGACAACATTTGGGGCTCAACATAATGCTGGTGAGTTTCATAAACGTAGCAGTTCATATGTAATTAAATTTTGACTACAGCATCATATAAACATGTATATCCATGGCAGGGATCACAGAATCAGGATCGGGAATGATCGTCAAAGCAACTAGGTCTATCTGTATGCATACTACCTATTTGTACGTGTCACATGGGCCCTCTTCCAAGATCATATCTAACCCTTCAGGCCTCAACATTTATAGATACTAATGGCAGTCAAATATATATTTTAATTACAGAACAACACATCCCGTTTCATAAAAAGTAATTGCCCAGTGAGAGAAAGACTCACCTTTGCCTTTTACTCGAATAATCTCAGGCATAATCTTCACTAAAGGCCTCGATCCAAACCTAATCGTGTATCGGGTTGTATTAATGCAAGGCTTTATATTATAAACATCTTCTATGCTCTATAATCCTAAGACTATACTTTCTCAGAGGTTAAAATGACCAAAATGTCCTTTATAGTCAATATAACTTTTCTAATTATAATATGAAGACGCGTGTCACACCCCCAAATCCCACTAACGGAGTATAACCGTGTGGGGTGTGAGCCAGACCAGGATCCAAGACTTTAGTTACAACCAAGCCATAACAGTAATTAAACAAAAGATAAGAGGCTTAAAATTTAAAGTAGAGGAAAGTTTGTTTAACAAGTACATAAGTCAGTTTAGAAGTACAGCGGAAGCATAAAAAGCGATTACAAGTTTGATGTACAAAACACATGTTCATAAAGTTTGAAATTTTGAATTTCCCAAAAGATTTGCGATAGAGAGTACTGCCGCCACTCGTGCCATCCCAGAATCCATCTAACGGCCTGAAAAGTAAACAACGATCAAGTGTCAGCTAAAAGGGCTGGTGAGTTCACTAATCAGTCTACACTACACCATGTAGACCACAATGCATACGAATCGTAAAGCAATAAATTCATAATTTAGAAATGTAAGTATTATCCGTATCCTTAGGTAGCTAGCCTATGCTTATGCTCCTCTGAACGTTCGCAACCAAAGCTGACATGGTATTTGATAGGTATTCACCTATGTAATTTGCCTTCCCCGTGTCTTTCCCGATCACGGTGTTCCTAGGCTAACATTGGTCTCAGTCCGACCGCCAGTCGGGAGGGTGCATCCTGTGCACCGCTGAGCGGGGGTGTCAATCCCCAGTAGATCTACTCAACATTACCTCGCTATTCAATACTAATGGCCCGATAAGTAAGGACTTTTGTTTATAAAGCAATTCAGTGAACATGTGATATAGTGGGATAAATACTCAAGTAAAGAAATACCTTTACCGCGTGTTGCCATCCCTTACCGGATGCAACTATAACAGTAAGTGAAACTCACCTTAGGTTGCTCGGCTTAAGCTTCAATTAATCCGGTTATGATTGTTAATGAGGACCTAATAACCACATTAAGGTCTTAGGTGTAAGGTTGTGTTTAAAACTATTAGCACGTTGGAAAACACGACACGACATAACGACACACGATACCGATGGTTGATCATAAACAGGGGTTCACTTAATACAGAAATCAAACATGTTCATCATAGCATAATTGTGTAAGTCATGGCAAGGCATTTAAACAAATTGCACAAGTTTGGATTCTGGTCACAGTTTCGCTAGCAGTTTCGCTAAGCAGTTTCGCTGTGTACACGGGCAGCACTTTCGCTAGGCAACACCCGATGACACAGTTTCGCTAGGCTAGTTTCGCTCGAAACTGTTGGCACAGTTTCGCTAGCCTAGTTTCGCCCGAAACTGGTTTGAACTTTCGTTCAGGGAATTTCGCTCGGTAGTTTCGTTCGAGCAGGTCTAGTTGGTTTATCCGGCGACACTATAGTTTCGCTACATAGTTTCGCTAGAAGGGGATATGCATAATTTCGCTACATAATTTCGCCTGATGAAGGCACAGTTTCGCTAGTCGCTAGAAAAACCCGTAAATTTGACTAAAAACCTTTCTAACAGCTTCTGTATCACATGCAATTCGATATCTAGCATACCTAAACATTTACCAACATCATGTGAGCAATTTCAACACCTAAGACATGGTTTCTAGTCATCAATTTACCAAGAATACATTTTCACATAAGTAGCCTAATCTAGCATGGATCTTCATAATGGCATGTCAAGATACAGAATTCATGTTATGTCTAGCATCCCTAAGCATCATAGCAGTAGCAGAAGTCATTGCATGTGGATTTTGAGCATACATTCTAGTTAAACATACAAGAAATGCATAAAGGGGGTTTATGTGACTCACGGTTGATCTCAAATGCTTAAATGGATGAAGTTTTGGGGCTGGAATCTCTGTGGTTCGAGCTACTTCCTTGCTGGCCGGAGATCTCGAGAGAGGGAGAGTGCAGAAGTGTGTGTGTTTGTGGGGAGTGAGTAAAAATGAGAAGGTTGGCTTGGGTTTTCTATATATCAGGTGCTAGTTTCGCTGGCAGTGTCGCTGGTAGTTTCGCTGGTAGTTTCGCTGGCAGTTTCGCTAGCCACGCGAAACTGGTCCCGTAGCCCAAATGCCTTAGCTACCGGGCGAAACTGTAGTTTCGCCTGGTAGTTTCGCTGGCTACCCAAAAAGGTCAATTTTCGTTCTAAGTAAGACAAGCACAATTTCTCGATAATCACACAATTACACCCTTAATCAAATAAACACGTTGCATATAATTTCACGTAATGGTAGCAAGTAAGTAAACACATAGCACATATGGACGGGTTCGGTGATCAACCAAAGGTCATGGACGTATTCGGTCTAGACACGCATTAGTTACTGTTTTTATAATATGGCTGACGGAGATTGTCTAACGGAACTGACGGAGTTAACGGAAAAACTTAACGGAGCTAACTTGGGAAGTTACAATTGTCACAACGCGCATTCCTATAAGTAAACGCTCACTTCGAGATCGCCCAGTGAGGGATGCCAGGTCCCATTTGGGATTTATGCGACTCCCTCGCTATGCCAGAAATCAGTGTACAGTCGCTTACCATTCCGGTCCGCACGAACTTCTAAGTACCCGAATAGCTCGGTATATTTTACTAATGATCACAATTGAACTTATATATACTTATTATATGTAAAAACATGTTCTAATACCAAAAACCAACTCCCAATTCCTTATAGATAGCCCAATACTCGATAATCATCTTTCAAAACCCTAATTTAGACGTAGTTCTCAAATTATCATCAAAACTCTTTTTATTATCAAATAAACTTAGGGCTTCTGTTCATAATATCATTTTATGATATACTTCAAAATATGGGACCCTAATTCAATCCCGATCATTCAATTTTAGCAAAACAACGTCTAGAAAACCTCAACTTTGACACGTTTCCCAAAATCATACTAAACCTTTTCAAATCATTAAATTAACTTAGGGCTTTCTTAAAACATGTTATTTTAAGCCTACATACCAAAACTCAGACCTTAACTCCAAACAGATTAGTCAATTTTAAAGAATCATGCTTAAGAATCCTAATTTCGGATCTTTTCTAAAAAAAGCCTATCTAGGTGTTATGAATCACAAAATTGATTGAGAGCTTTTGTAATACATACCTAACAAAGCTTGACTGCATAAAATTAGCTTCTAAGACCTCCTGGATCAACCGATTTCGAGCTATGAACGTTCTTGAGAGTTTTAGGGTTTTTCTAAGCTTTGATTTGTGAATTAGCAAGTGAATATGATGAACTAAAGCTCCTATTTATAGTATAAGGTGTGAAATATGGTCTAGACACGTCCCATGGTGACTAGGATAAAATTTGATGAATCATAAGAAGTAATCATTCCAATGAATGATATTGAGACACATAAGTATGTGACTAGGATAGAATTTGATGAGTCATAAGAAGTAATCATTCCAATGAATGATATTGAGACACATAAGTATGTGACTAGTATAGAATTTGATGAGTCATAATAAGTAATCATTCAAATGAATGATATTGAGACACCAAGACATTTAGATATTATAGGATATAATAATTATTATACATCGTATTCTGAACCTGTTAAATAATTTACTATTTCACAGACGACTTATAAAAATTCTCGAATAACTAATATATTACGGGAGTCTAATATAACTTTTATATTTTATAACAATTATAACCCAATTATTTAGTAATACCTGATATTCTACTTTTTCTTCGGTGTTATTTTAGTGATGCTCGTGCTTTAATACGGTTCATTACAAACCGGGCCCAAATATCTATTTTGCCTTTTCCCGCTTCGTCATAACTCGGATTCGAGATCCGTTTGCGCCTACGGTCTTTATTTTCCGTTATCTATAATATTCTATAAAGTTCACCTCTTGACGTTTCCTCGAATGTCGTGTCGAATATTCGTACGTGAATCCCGACATTTCTCTATTCTACATATATATATTACTTCACATGTATTTTAGCTACTTAACAGATATAGCACACGTATATAACTTAAGTCATGAAATTTTGGGGTGTTACACGTGGTCTTCACCGGTGAACCATCACCAGAAAAACCCGAATTCTGCCTAAAAGAAGAATTTGACTTCATTTTTTCACTCGAAGCTGATACCGAGAAGGATTTCTCTAAATCACTCATTGTCAACTCAAAACTCAATCACAAAGGATTCCGTCAACTAATGGCTGGCGCCACTGAAAAAGGAAAAAGTGCCACGTGAAGCACAATTACTGCCAAATCAGAAGGATGAAGTAGAAAGTGAATGAGAATTGAATCTAGAGAGAGAATGTAGTGTTTATTGATTTCAGAAAGTTACAAGTGTTTTAGTTGAGAGATACAAAAGTCCCTAATCTAGGTCCAAACTTGGGTATTTATAGGCCACCAGCTTCGCTTCTCTACCCTTTAGCTCGGATCTTGACACAGATCCTCGCCCTGCATATACCTGTAAAATCACTAACGATATCTCGAGGACTTAGAAGCCCGATGGTCGGATATGAAGACACATTCGACAATCTCATCTACTCATCACTAAGGTAGTTAAATATATACGTAATTTTTTACATTATAAAACAATGTTTATTATAGTAGTTAAATATACACCACTAGTTAGCCTAGTGACAAAGGTATATATGTACATATATAAGATCACGTCTTAATATAAAACACTTTTTGAGTACTAATATTCTAATATTAAGGATCAACAACTCAAAAGTATATTTTTCTTACATTTCCTTGTTCGTCCAAATTTATTTCTGAAGGTTTTAAAAATACAACCCTCCATTTGATTATTATTATTTTACAAGTCTTAAATTGTGTATTAAAAATCACATATAACAACTTAATATGCACTCTTATTTTAATATATATAAACTTATCTATATTAATATTCATCCGTCGAAATTTAACACTTACTATTATTATGAAGTGAAATTTATATTACTTCCTTAATCATAATCCAACCAGTAAAGTTAGATTAAATTAATTTTCAACATAAAACATATTAGTATATTACCCTAGTGAGTGAAAATAACATTTATACTATTATTTAAGCATGGTATGCTTTTTCACATAATGTGAAGTTAACTAAAAGAGATTTATACTTGATCACAAGGATACTACAGTACGTGTCCAAGGTCTATATGCATATAAAGTTAATTCATTCATTTTAACAAAAGAAACGGAGTGGCGGATGATAATAATTTCTAAAGGTGTTAAATATTGAATTTCATTTTGGGTGAACACGGGGTTTAATAAATAATTATCAACTTGACATAAAAATCTTATACCTTTAATTGGCTCTACGGAAACACTTGGTATCTCTTGATGAGTACTAGTTCTTCATGCTTATAATCAGACTAAAATGGAAGTGTAAGGGTGAGGTTTATTTTGTTTTGTGGGGTGTCGAAATGCACAGAGGAAAATAGAGGGTGAGTTTGCTTATTTTGCTTTTATTGAATGTGTTTATATAGAAAGGGAGGGTAGATATTACCTGACCACTTGAGTTCAAAAGTCTTCTATCTTATCCCCTATCTAATGATTGCAAGATATAGGAAATATACATTATTTTTTTTACCTTTTAATATTGTTATCGTTGAAGTGGATAAACTCAAACTCAGTAGCTAAATTTAGTTGAAGCAATTTGCAAGAGTAGTGGGTTTAAATCCCTAATCGGTCATTAATAAAAAGCGGTCGATACGTTCGGGTGGCCTTTTGGGTGTCGGGTGTCGAGCCTCGAACGTAGCGTCTCAAGTTTGGTTGTAATTAAATTTAAAACAAGGTTTATCGGGGTAAAAATACTAGATTAAAAAAATACACGTTTTGGTCAAGAAAATATAGAACTTTTAACACGAGCGAGCATCATATAAAAATGGTCATCCAAGACCGTGAAAATATTGTAATTATATAGACTCACTAATATAACTATGAACTCAATATTTACATAAAATTTTACCCGGTTTATCCACGGTTTGCCCTGAGATTCCGGCTTCGTAGTCCCGTATAAAACTAGAAATATTCTTCCCGAATATTTTCTAACTAGATAATTAATTAACTAAAATGCAGTTAAATAAATGCATAAACGCACTTAAATTATTTAAATAATAATTAAATAATAACCTGATATTTGAGATCGTCACATTTAGGGTGCATAAAAAATGAAGGAAAACGGCCCTAGAAGTGTCGTTATACGAGAAAACCCGCATAATCCGAATATGCCCAACCCGGTACCCAGCGCGTATCGCGCAGGAGTCCAAGGTAAGCTACGCGATATGCGGCGCCATCTGGACACCTTCCCCCTTTGACTTTGTTTGACCAGGTGGTGTGTTATGAGGTGTATATAAAAATATATCAGTTTTAGTGACACATTTGTTTTGTAAGCTTTTAAATTTATAAACACTATAAACTCGAACAACTACTATTTCGCCACATAACACGAGCAAGTGCACCCATCGTGAAACAGTGTAGTAGTGGTAAGTTGACCGAGATCGTTCAAGGATACAATGGAAAATGAGAATTTTGATACTTTATCTTTGTCACCGTCTAACAAATTTATTTAGTATAAAGATGTTTAATTAAATTAAACTAAAAAGAAAAGAAAAGTGAATAAAGATAAAATAAGATGGTATTTTTAGTTTTGTAAATCGAAGTTAATATTATTTGGGAGAACTTACCAGTGGTTGAGGAGAGTTAAATGGAGATTCATAATCTTGCTTAAGATTGCTTACTAGCAGAAGACCAACCACCTTTCGGAATCTTAGGTTGGTTCATCATCTCCATGATCAATCGTCTACGAGGAGTACGGACGTCGTGGGAAGGTGCTGCTAGTAAACAAACGAAGTGGTGTAATGCCACTTAGTTGTAGGGTTCCTTGGTCGGGCAACCGTTACACTCGACACGCCATCATGAACAAGTAGGGGAACAACCCTGCGTGCCAGATTATTTTATTATAAAAATGACCTTTTAAAGGGACTTTGGCCCATGTCTTTCATACCTAGCTCTCCGCATGTGTATGTCCGGCGTAGCCAAAGCCAAGTTCACAAACACGTACCTGTTCGGCTTCCGTGAAGTGACAAAATATTACCAACCCTTTTCCGAGCCCAATCTTACAACCCGCACATGCGTGGTCAGTCGGGTTTGCTTACATAGACATAAGGACCCTGAACGTATCATGTAGCATGGGACGCGAGTCACTTGAAGGATCATACATTGTCCGCCGACCAGGTGTCACAAGTCCGGTCGATGAGACTTTGACTCCTCAAATGGTCTGTGATACGTTAGGGATGATTGTTCAAAGAAATCAATAATAAATTTTCAACTAAAGGGTTTTTATAAAGTCATTATACGCACCTTAAAAAAGTTTATAAAACCATTAACCAACCCACCAAAGGTTTATTACTTCCCTAGTAAAAGAGTTTAGCCAATCGTGGCTTTAGAGATTTGCTTAAGGGAATAAGAAGATTTCATAGACAAAGCTTACAAATTTTTACTTAAGTTAAGGTTCTTATAAACTTGATTACCAAAACGTAAAAACGCCAAATGGCCCAGGAGAAAAACATAACTATACTAAAGAAAGGGGGGAGGAATGAGCATGTTGAAATGAAGAAGGAGGGGGTATTTATAGGCAGCTGCGGAGTTTGGCACGGGGCGTGCCTATCAGACGATCTTCAACGAATTTCTGGTGTCAATGGGCACGGGGTCGTGCCTCAGTGGAACAAGCCATGCCATCTCAATGGCACGAGGCTAGGTTGAGTTAGGAGGGGCCGTGTCAGAAGGCGTTCAGATCCAAAAAGTTAATTTTTAGGTTCGGCACGGCCCGTGCCAAATATGGCACGGGGCGTGTTGAACTAAATCATGCCAATTTAACCTTAAAATCATCTTCCTCTCGTCAAGATACTCGAAATTCACTATCTATGGACACCGTAACTCATTTTCTAGCTCGAGAAATGCTTCTGCTAAGTTTTTAGCAGTTGCTGAGCACACCGTTGTCTTTCAGCAGTTGTTCTTCGAGATGTGGTTAAGTCTTGGGGTTACCACTTTGTCTTGACTCGATAGAAGTACGTATGAGGGCATCATGTCCATCTTGCAAGGTCAGAGCTCGGTTTTTGGCACAAAATCACGA
Source organism: Deinandra increscens subsp. villosa (assembly GCA_039602395.1). Taxonomy (NCBI): domain Eukaryota; kingdom Viridiplantae; phylum Streptophyta; class Magnoliopsida; order Asterales; family Asteraceae; genus Deinandra; species Deinandra increscens. Next base: position 430,960 of record JBCNJP010000010.1, on the reverse strand, counting down.
AGTCTTCATATTTTCTTCATTTTTTAGCGTTTCTGACTTCTTTTGTGATTTTCACCTGGATCACACTGCAAAACTAATAAGAAAACAATATAACACTATCTTTATAATAGTTATTCAGATATAACCCAAAATGTGAGGAATATTTGATATAAAAATATGTATAATTTGGTGCACATCACGAGGCCTAGAAAATGGGGTTTTGGCCACCGAAATCAAGGTTTTAGGTCCCGATTCCACCATCATTGGATTCATTTGGCCATTTACACTTGAACAAGTACCAATGTGATATGTAAAAATTTCCATTTGACAGGTAAATTAAAAAGATACGTTTTATGGTCGGTTTTTAGTCGGTTTCACTATTTTCGCAATAACTTCTTCGTTTTTAATCGGATTGGAGTTCCGTTTTCACCGATTTTCATCATTTTAAATTATCAACCATATGAAACACACCCAAGCACATAAAATTGAATATATCATGCCAATCATGGAATTTTGAGCAACAAAACATGTTTTTGGGGCGATTTGCGTACGTATCACCAATAGGTTAATCATCAACGTTTTGAGACTCAACTTGTGCGTGATGACTTGTGATGTGATTTAGGACCAATCAACTCATAAATAATTCAATTTTGACATACGATGCACAAAATACGTGTAAAACCGAGATATGATCTTACTACTGCGTGTATCAATCAATGTAATGAAACTGAAAGTTAATAAGCTTTGTTCTTATTAATCACTTGAAGATTACATGAAGTAAGCTCCGGTTTCTCACTCTAGAACACACACAGAAAGGTGTAGAAATGACAGAAGTGTTAACTCTCTCTAACACTAACTATTTATAGTCACTTACATACTGGCCGGCGTACCACCTGGTGGACCAGTTGGTATGCTCGTACCAACTGGTACGACCATCTTGGTATGTTGAATATATGACTCACCAAGATTCTCTAGTCTAGATACAATACACGAGACACAACGTAGCATAGGAATATGCTCTAACAAACTCCCCTTTAACGTGTAGTGTATCTAGCTATCTATCTATCTAGCTAAACTTCAGTTTTCAATCTTCAACATCACCGTGTCCGATCTTCAACTTGAAATCTTGTCAGAAATAGAGTTTGCATGGCTGGATCTATCTTGAACAATCTTTGAACTTCAAGATCCACTTTTGAAAGATATTACATACTCCTCCTTTCCCCATGCTTGAGTCTAGTCACATAGATAACCTGCAATTTTAGAAGACAGAAACGAGGCTTTCATTTTCTTTTGAAAAATTAATTTAATCTTGGCGCAAAACTTCTCTTCGAGAATCCAGGATATAGTTTTGAAATCATAAATTTGTATCTTGTATCGATCGGTTGAAAAAAAATAAGAAACAAAATCTTTTTGACTTTTTAAACTTTATATCAAAACACACCGAAAATCTTTTTGATATTTCTAAGTTTATGCTAAAACACACCTAAAATCTTTTTGGAATTTTCAGACATGAAACATAAATGCAATACAGAATCAGACATTATTTTTGTCTTTTGTGAGAAAGATCACAACTTAGGATCATATTGATCATGACATGCTGAACTATACTTCAATTTCAATTACTTCAGCACACAAGTCATGTCGATTGCTAGTATAATTTGTCCATCTTAAACTCAGGCACAATCATACTCATAACATCTGGATATGTTAAGTTATTGATTAGTTTTGTTTTGACCAGTGTACCCCACACTATCAGACACACACAAATATGCTTTTTATATCACACTTTGTGATTTCACTTGTGATTTTACACATAGTGATTGTATTTATGATATAGTCAACTGTGTTCCAGGCAAAAAGAAATAAGAACGTTAAATCGTCTACCTTAAGGTCGATCTTTCGATACGCAGATAAGGCCTCGGATTTAACAAAATAAGAAAATAAAGTTGAAATTGTATAACCCAACAAAAATCAGGTCGGTACTCTCGTACACGCAGAGAAAGTCCGATGAGTTATACGAAACACCAAAGAAAATAAAGCAGAACGTCAAACGAACAACAATCAGGTCGTTTTTGTGGACACGCAGAGAAAGTCCGATCGTTTGACAAAATAAAGAAAATCAAACAAGTTTAAATCTTTGCAAAATGAAAACATGTATACACAGTGACTTCTCATTTTTCTTTTTCACACATCTTTTCAATATCTTGAAATACGCTTCAAGATGTTGTCCACTTGGTCAAGCATTAGTATTTAATGAATATCACATTTGAATACTTTCTGATTTAATGTCGAGCCTACCAAGCACATCGAACAATGATCTTATGGCTTTTTTTATCTATTTTATCCATGAGTCAGACATGTAAGCCAATGGACCATCATTTCCCAAATATGTCGGATACAATTTCTCATTTTTTAATGTTTTTGTATTTTTCCTTTTTTTCTTCCCCTTAAAATGAAAATTCTATTTTTTGGATTTTCATTTTAACAACAAAAACACAAAAACACTATTTTTTGGTAATTTCAATTTTCTCCCCCTAAGCGACAAACAAAAAGCATTAAAGAAAGGAAATTGACCTTTCGACATGGATACCTTTCCGATTTAGCTTTCAGAAAAAAGTTCAAGTGTTTGAAATTTGATATTTCTTGTAATTTTACTTAAATCAGCAGAATACTCCTCCATCAGCAATTTTTCCATCACCGATAGGTCTTCTAGAAGTACCTGCACACTAGTCAAACACGTCAGTTTATAAATGACTCGAAGCGAATCGCTTCTGGTCGACCAGTGTTCTGATTTCCTTTTGAAGCCACTTTAGGTTTCCAAATTTGTTGTTTTGGTAAATCAGTATCTGATGAACCCGTCACAGTAGATTGTGACGAACAACCGACAGATGAATCATTTTGAAATTTAGGTAAAAACCTTCTTTGATGTTTAAAATATGTCGGTTGAAATTCATCAAATACTCTGCCATATTCATCAATAAATCTGTATTTGGCAGATTTACCAACATAAGGAACCTGTCTTTTCCTTGAACTAGAAGCAACAGTGACATGACAATCTTGTTCCATATGCCCTTTTTGTCGGCAATTGTAACACAAACGATTGTTTACATTTTTCCTCTTTGGTCTCTGCAAAGCTTCACAACATGTAGCATCTCCAAAATGATCAAAAGAATTATCGAATACCTGAAAACGATGATCATTTACCCATTTTGATGTTGGGCTTTTTCGAGCAGAATTTGATCCTCCAGGATAATATGTAGCAACTTGTGGCTTCTTGCTCTCAGATCAACATTCTTGACAAAAACTTCGGCAATTTTCTAAGCATCCACACAATAGAGTGGAAACTCTTTATCATAAAATATTGTTCTGAACCCTTGAGTTTAGAAAACCTCTCGGGTTGAACCTTGTCAGCTTTAAAACATCTTTCTTTACTTGCTTCAACTTGACTTGCTTCAGTTTCTGTTCCTTCTGACCTTGAACCCCATCAACTTTAACATTCTTGGTCTTGAAACCCAACCCAACATGTTTACCCGAAACGTTTTCTTTAGAACCAGATGATGCATGTCTGTTCTTTGCAAGACGAGAAAACTCAGCTTTCACTGCTTTAACATTCTTTTGTTCATAAAAAATTCTTTCATCAATAGTAGTCTTTTCAATTGAACTTGATGATTTCTCTTCTTCGGTAGATGTAGAATCAGACACAACCTTTTCATCTTCTTGTTCTTTCTGTGACTTCACAACCTTTCCCCCATCAGATTTCTTATCAACAAATTCAGAATAATCACCAGTTTCTACCTTTTCCTTCAGATCATTAACACCTTCTGTGAGACTTCCTGGTGGTGAAACTGTTTTGTTAAACATATTCTCAAAATTCTCGTCTTTGGCCAAGAAACTTGTGAAAGATTGTGAGTTTGTAACATTATTCAACAGACGCTTTGCATCAATTACTTCAATCTTCAATTAAAAAATCTTTAGGTGAGCTTCAACCAACTCTTTTTCCGTAGCTATTAACCTCTTCGCCACTTTATGAGTTTCATACTTTTACAATCTCAACTCATCAAGTCCAGCCCACAATTCCTTCGTCAGCTTATCTTCATTTCTTTTCTGAATATCTAAATTTGAATTTTTCAATTTGTTCACTCTTGCCAAATCCCGCTTCTCATCTAACAACTTCTCCATATCAAGCTGATATGACTTAATTTTAGCAGCTTGCTCGTTAGAAGTTTTAGTAAGTGTATCAAGTCTAGACTTCGATTTGTCAAACAAATTTTGAAAATATTTTTCAGTATCTTCCGCCTCATTCTTCCACTTCTTCACTTCATTGAGTAATTCATCATTTTCTTCAGATAATTTTGTAAATTTTTGTTCAAACTCCTTTTCAAAACTTTGAAATGTCAATTCTTTCTCAACAACCTCTGCTTGAAATTCTGAGAACTTTTCTATCTAAGAGGACAGTTCTTGAATTAGATCTCCTAACTTTCCTGTTCACCTGTCAACTCTTCTATCGTTCTTTTATTTTCAGCAACCAACAACTCATTTTATTTTATCAATCCTTGAATCTTCTTGTCTTTCTGAGAACAAAATTCACAAACAGATTCATAACC
>JBCNJP010000010.1:389106-425877 GCA_039602395.1 Deinandra increscens subsp. villosa | reverse complement strand
ATACTACCCTAGAGGGTACTTAGGAATCATGGTACAATTGTGAGAGAGAATACTTCGGGTTCATTCGTTTCTAGTATCCTAGTCGGGTACTTATCCACTATCTACCACCACTACCTAATGGAGAGGGTGTGGTAGCCGCCAGCTACCCAAAAAACTCCACTACCCGATCCTCACTACCCTAGATGCATACTGTCCATCCTTACAGACAGTTAGTTATAGATACTAAAATGTCACATCAGGTCTCTTACACAACTAATAAATAATATATGTTGTCTAAAAATTCATGAATTTGCTTTTGATTTTGTAACTGAGAACTTCCAGGGGAACCCGTCTCTCGATTATTATTACTCAAGTACACTTAATTGTGAAATTCTCATCTCGTTCATAGTCAATATTTCTACAACGTATTGACCGTATTTGAGGCGGGACATTCGTTATGGTCCAATTCTCTCTTGTATAACCACGTGAGATTTGCTTAAGAGGTCACAAATACAATTAAAATTAGATTTATTATTACAAATTTGAAATTTACGACTTCAATTACTGGTTTATAAACCCATCAAATAGGTTCTTTAACTATGTCAACATAAATTTGTTAACACAAACACATATATACAACTTAAAAAATGAAGTTTCCCAGGAGGTTTTACTTTGTAGATCGGATTGTTCTGGATTTTGCTCACCCTTACCGTAGTGTTTATTTTTTTATTTTTTTATTTTTTTTGAACGGCAAATTTGGATTACTAACGGGGACATTACACCACCCACCCGGTCATCTTCAATCCTCATCAGGAGGAAACTCATCATAGGTGAGAAAACCTCCATTTTTATTTTTTTTGTTACAAGTGGGACTTGAACCCAAGACCTCCCATTTTTTTTGGAACGGCATCGATCAGGCGACTTTGGTCTCACGTGTAAACCTACCCTTGCGGGGCTATGTCCAAGGTCGATTACTCGGACCTCCGTGAGAACCAAGACACCCCCTCCTGAAGCTTTCTCCTGGCAGAAACCCCCTCCTGGGACAACATGGGGTAAAACTGCCTCCCCTTGGATTAGAACTTGGGTCACATAGTAACCAAAGCCCTAAGAGCCAAGGGGGTAACCACTAGGACAAGTCCTAGTGGTTAAGACCTCCCATTTATAATGTAGTTCCATTTATTTTATAAATTAGTGACCCGGTTAAATACCCGAGGCTATGATATAAAAAAAATATGCGAAATAAAAGATGAACCTAAATTGAAAAAAACTGAATAATACATAAAGCTAAAGAGACAATACATATTCAATAATATTAAATTTACAAGTTAAAAAAAAAGATTTGAATACAATGTTTTTAGTTACATTCGTCTCACGATATCTTTATCTAAAATTGAGATTCTAAAACCTTTTTTGCCTTTCACTCTTAATAAAGCAACGTACAGCTGGCCATAGAAGAATACTAGGTACTTTAAAAACAGTCAAACTCTAGACAACGATTGACCTTAGCTTTTTTTATGGTCATTGTAAAAAAAAGCGAAATATTGTCTTATTTGAAATCTAAAAACAATCCGCTTATCTGTTGGAATCAATGAAAGTCTTGGAATAAACGTCCAATTCGTTGATCAAAACCTAAGCAATATGGATCTAGTTTTGTTAGGTTTTCTGTCACAAATCCAAAACAATTTACGAATTGAATTTTTGTTAAGAAATAAAGGAGATGTGATGAATAAAACTTGTAAGTAAGCCAAATCCAATGTGGCACACCTAAAATTGTGCCACACGAACTTTAAAAACCCATGTTTATTATATAGATAGAAGATTTAAGAAGTGAGACATATTATAAAAAAAATTCTTTCATAAATTTTTTTTTAATTTCTTTAAGAATAACTTTAATAAACAAATTTGTTTTTAAACTTTTGAAAACGAAAAAAAAATGAAAAAAACGAAAGAACAACTTTGAAAACAATAGATAATATTTAAAAGGTCCTTTATAAAATATAATAATCAAAAGTCGTGTGTGTTTTCCTTTTCAAATTGTGATTTTTGTGAAGTTAGTTTAAAGAGTTTAAAAATATAATAATCAAAAGAAAACATGATCCAATAAAATTAGAGTTGTAATAAATCCACACACGTTTTTTTATATTTTTACACATTTTAAACGATCGTTTGGGGGTAAACTACGGCCGATAGGGACCACTTAAAATTAAGGGTGTAAATGAGCCGAGCCGAGTCCGAGCTCGGCTTGTTAAAATTTAACAGAGCTCGAGCTCGGCTCGGTTCGAGCTTTATTTTTGAAGCTCGAGCTCGGCTCGGTTCGAGCTTTATTTCTCAAGCTCGAACTTGACTCGTGAAATATTATTTAAGCTCTGGCTTGGCTTGTTTAGGATAATTTTTATTTTTTTATATAATATTATAATTAAATTTTTATATATTTAGAACGAGATGTTTACCTCCCCGCGCGTTGCTGTGGGGTTGAATTTGTATACTAAACGAAAGTAAAAAAGTTAAATGGTATAAAACGTAAAAATTGAAAAGTCTCGTGATGAAAGTATAAAACTATAGAAGTATACTAAAAGCGAAAGTAGAAAAGTTAAAAGTGTCGTGGCTAAATAAAATAAAGTAGAAAAGTTAAGAGTATAAAACGTTTCACGGTGGGACGCCCATTTACCCGTCAGTTTAAGTAATATACATTTTAATGTGGTCAAAGTATTAAACAACAAAAAAATAGTGGTCAAAGTCAAAATCTCTAAAGTATATTAAAAACAAAAGTTGAGAAGTTAAGGGGTATATAACGTAAAATTCTAAAAGTTTCATACTCAAAGTATAAAACTATAAGAAGTATACTAAAAACGAAAGTAGAAAATCTAAGGGACATAAAACGTAAAACTCTATAAGTTCCGTGGTCAAAGGATAAAACTATAAAAAAGTTGTGGTCAAAGTCGAAAATTCAAAAAGTATACTAAAACTGAAAGTATAAAAGTTAAGGCGTTTAAAACGTAGGTTAAAGTATAAAACTATAAAACTATAAAAAACATATTAAAAACGAAAGTATTAAGGGGTATAAAAAAAGTTGTGGTCAAAGTCGAAAATTCAAAAAGTATACTAAAACTGAAAGTATAAAAGTTAAGGCGTTTAAAACGTAGGTCAAAGTATAAAAGTATAAAACTATAAAAAACATATTAAAAACGAAAGTATAAAAGTTAAGGAGTATAAAATGTAAAACTTTAAAAGTCACGTGATCAAAGTATTAAATTAAAAAGTAATAGTGACGAAAGTATAAAAAAGAAAAAAAAATCTAAAAGTCATGTGGTCAAAGTATTAAATTAAAACGTAATAGTGACAAAAGTATAAAAAAGAAAAAAAAGGCGTGGACCAAAACTATAATATTAAGAAAATGTTGTGGCCAAAATGAAAGAAATTAAAAGTTGTTGTGGCCAAAATGAAAGAAATTAAAAGTTTACTATTTATCATCAATTCCTATTGTATATATATATAATTATTCTTTTTATACAAAAAATAATACATATTATTTATAATTTTTATCTTAATTTTATATATAATAATTATTATTTTTTAAAATATAATTAATAAACTAAATAAAAATTATATACATATAAGGCTCGCGAGCCTGCTCGAGCTCACTGCGTAAAGCTCGGGCTCGAACTCGTTTAGTAAACGAGCTCTATTTCAAAGCTTGAGCTCGGCTCGAGCTTGCTAAGGCTCGGCTCGTTTCGAGCTTTTTGTTAATTCGATCTCGAGTAGCTCACAAGCGGCTCGACTCGTTTACACCCTTACTTAAAATTCTGTGAGGAGTGAAACATAAATATTTTAAGGGTAAAACTAAAGCCGATGAGGACCACTTAAAATTATGTGGGAAGTGAGAAATGAATATTTTAAGGAAAACACCAATGTTGATGAATACTTTTTTAAATCATCCATTTTGATTAATAATTTTTCTTATTGCACATATTTGATAAAAGAAAACAAAAACTCTTGTTTATTTAATTAATAAATGAAATCTAAATGAGTTGAATAGATCACCTCGTTATTATGCATTACTAGGTTAGTAATCTGTGTACTACACGGGCTGAATATAGATATATAATATTAGATAAGTACAAAGAAAAAGATAATGATCAAGAAATTTAAAAATTATAATTGATATAAAATTCTCATAATATATTAAATAATAATTTAATACATTTAAAAATTTATTATGTTTGATAAGTTATTGATTATTTCATAAAAAACTAAAATTATTGAGTAATTAATCAAATCTACATTAGTTTTATCAAAATTTTAAAATAAAATTTTACTTTTGATAAAATTGGTAATTATCTTAATAAATGATTTCTTAAATTGGTAATTTAATGTGAGTTTGACATGTGGCGTGGTGATGTGGACACTTTATAAATGAGACATGTGGCACAGTTTTTATTGCTTTATTAGGTAAAACTAAAGCAATAAAAATTCTGTGAGGAGTGAAACATAAATATTTTAAGGGTAAAACTAAAGCCGATGAGGACCACTTAAAATTATGTGGGAAGTGAGAAATGAATATTTTAAGGAAAACACCAATGTTGATGAATACTTTTTTAAATCATCCATTTTGATTAATAATTTTTCTTATTGCACATATTTGATAAAAGAAAACAAAAACTCTTGTTTATTTGATTAATAAATGAAATCTAAATGAGTTGAATAGAACACCTTGTTATTATGCATTACTAGGTTAGTAATCCGTGTACTACACGGGCTGAATATAGATATATAATATTAGATAAGTACAAAGAAAAAGATAATGATCAAGAAATTTAAAAATTATGATTGATATATAATTCTCATAATATATTAAATAATAATTTAATACATTTAAAAATTTATTATGTTTGATAAGTTATTGATTATTTCATAAAAAACTAAAATTATTGAGTAATTAATCAAATCTACATTAGTTTTATCAAAATTTTAAAATAAAATTTTACTTTTGATAAAATTGGTAATTGTCTTAATAAATGATTTCTTAAATTGGTAATTTAATGTGAGTTTGACATGTGGCGTGGTAATGTGGACACTTTATAAATGAGACATGTGGCACAGTTTTTATTGCTTTATTAGGTAAAATTAAAGCAATAAAAATTCTGTGAGGAGTGAAACATAAATATTTTAAGGGTAAAACTAAAGCCGATGAGGACCACTTAAAATTATATGGGAAGTGAGAAATGAATATTTTAAGGAAAACACCAATGTTGATGAATACTTTTTTAAATCATCCATTTTGATTAATAATTTTTCTTATTGCACATATTTGATAAAAGAAAACAAAAACTCTTGTTTATTTGATTAATAAATGAAATCTAAATGAGTTGAATAGAACACCTCGTTATTATGCATTACTAGGTTAGTAATCCGTGTACTACACGAGCTGAATATAGATATATAATATTAGATAAGTACAAAGAAAAAGATAATGATCAAGAAATTTAAAAATTATGATTGATATAAAATTCTCATAATATATTAAATAATAATTTAATACATTTAAAAATTTATTATGTTTGATAAGTTATTGATTATTTCATAAAAAACTAAAATTATTGAGTAATTAATCAAATCTACATTAATTTTATCAAAATTTTAAAATAAAATTTTCTTTTTGATAAAATTGGTAATTGTCTTAATAAATGATTTCTTAAATTGGTAATTTAATGTGAGTTTGACATATGGCGTGGTAATGTGGACACTTTATAAATGAGACATGTGGCACAGTTTTTATTGCTTTATTAGGTAAAACTAAAGCAATAAAAATTCTGTGAGGAGTGAAACATAAATATTTTAAGGGTAAAACTAAAGCCGATGAGGACCACTTAAAATTATGTGGGAAGTGAGAAATGAATATTTTAAGGAAAACACCAATGTTGATGAATACTTTTTTAAATCATCCATTTTGATTAATAATTTTTCTTATTGCACATATTTGATAAAAGAAAACAAAAACTCTTGTTTATTTGATTAATAAATGAAATCTAAATGAGTTGAATAGAACACCTCGTTATTATGCATTACTAGGTTAGTAATCCGTGTACTACACGGGCTGAATACAGATATATAATATTAGATAAGTACAAAGAAAAAGATAATGATCAAGAAATTTAAAAATTATGATTGATATAAAATTCTCATAATATATTAAATAATAATTTAATATATTTAAAAATTTATTATATTTGATAAGTTATTGATTGTTTCATAAAAAACTAAAATTATTGAGTAATTAATCAAATATACATTAGTTTTATCAAAATTTTAAAATAAAATTTTACTTTTGATAAAATTGGTAATTATCTTAATAAATGATTTCTTAAATTGGTAATTTAATGTGAGTTTGACATGTGGCGTGGTGATGTGGACAATTTATAAATGAGACATGTGGCACAGTTTTTATTGCTTTATTAGGTAAAACTAAAGCAATAAAAATTCTGTGAGGAGTGAAACATAAATATTTTAAGGGTAAAACTAAAGCCGATGAGGACCACTTAAAATTATGTGGGAAGTGAGAAATGGATATTTTAAGGAAAACACCAATGTTGATGAATACTTTTTTAAATCATCCATTTTGATTAATAATTTTTCTTATTGCACATATTTGATAAAAGAAAACAAAAACTCTTGTTTATTTGATTAATAAATGAAATCTAAATGAGTTGAATAGAACACCTCGTTATTATGCATTACTAGGTTAGTAATCCGTGTACTACACGGGCTGAATACAGATATATAATATTAGATAAGTACAAAGAAAAAGATAATGATCAAGAAATTTAAAAATTATGATTGATATAAAATTCTCATAATATATTAAATAATAATTTAATACATTTAAAAATTTATTATATTTGATAAGTTATTGATTGTTTCATAAAAAACTAAAATTATTGAGTAATTAATCAAATATACATTAGTTTTATCAAAATTTTAAAATAAAATTTTACTTTTGATAAAATTGGTAATTATCTTAATAAATGATTTCTTAGATTGGTAATTTAATGTGAGTTTGACATATGGCGTGGTGATGTGGACACTTTATAAATGAGACATGTGGCACAGTTTTTATTGCTTTATTAGGATTATAAGATGTGATATTGTGATTATGTCCTTTTTGATGTGTAACAATTTATTTATATCACACTTTATTCTTTAACTTTTACGAAGTATAAAAAATGTCTACTTTTATCTCACATTAACATTTTTATATTTAAACATTATTCTTAAATTTTTAGATATAAATCCACTATACATATATGTATTTTTGAAAGATAAGAAATATGATATAAAGTACTTATTAAAAGCTTTAAAATTATATGGATAAATGTATTTTCACCACCAAAAAATAAGGTTAATGTAACACTTTTGCAACCTTTTTTATTGACAAAAATGTTGCATTAGCTGAAGTTGCATTAGATCTAATGCAACTTTTTTGTTACATAATGCAACATTTTATACCTAATGCAACTTTTTTAGGATGTAACTCTTTGGGAGAAAAATTGCATTAGGTAATAAAAAGGTTGCATTAGGTCTAATGCAACTTCAGCTAATGCAACATTTTTGTTAATAAAAGTGTTGCATTAGGCTTATTTTTTTGTTGTGTTTTTTAAATTAATTATAAAGATAAATAAAAAGAACTCGTTGTGAATGCTCTAAGTAGTGACAAGTCATGGTTACAAATTAAGATCACTTGCTCATCGAAAGTACCAACAATCCATAGCTAAGTGGTTGATGAGAGGTCGTGGGTTTAAGTCTCACATGTGACAAATAATGGGGTTCCTGATTGGGCCAGGGAGTTTTTCTCACCTACAGTGAGTTTCCTTTCGATGGGGGAATAGAGATGATCGGGTGGTGTCAATGGCCCGTCAATGATCCAAATTTACCGTTTAAAAAGAAACTTAGTTCATCGAAACTGCTTTTAAATATATTATACTAGTTTTCTATTCTCGTGTGTTACACGACTCGGGTTTTAAGAATATGTGTTAGTAAATTTTTATAATTATATATGTGTTAGTAATTTTTTAAAGATTGTACGATAATTATGTATTTTCATAATTATATAAACGAGACGTAGACCAATAACTAAAGCGACGGAAAGTCAATAGCATGTAAATCAATACTTAACAAACCAGAAACAAATATTTCAATAAACTACGCATCTGAAATTTTTTCTTTACTGTATCCAATGAAAAACAAAATCATACTCTTTAGTGAACAAAAAAAAAATTATACTCTTTGTACTTCCAATTTGCTTTTCAACATCTTTCTAGTTCCTTTTAAATCACAAACTGAAGAAGCTTTAAAACAACCAAACCTTAAATGGCTAACAAATATAAAAAAAGAACCAATGAACACTTAAGAATTTCGAAAACACCAACCAATACCTCATATAAAAATCATATGAAAGATTACTAATGATAGTCATATGTCTAAAAGAAATATGAACCAAATGAGAGATTCAAAACCACTTACAAAATCAAAACAGAGAAAAGATTGAAACTAATAATTTCAAAACAAATGACCTTACCCTTTGGCTTCAATGAACTCCTTCAGATTTTGCCAAATCCCTTTGTCATAGAGATTCCTAAACCTTGTTGCTGTTCCTGTTTCTCCTGGACAGTCAAAGGTTACTCTGTAAATCGTCTCGTAAAGAATTAATAATGATACTCATGTTATGGTCAAACAAATTGTTTCTGAAATTCAAAAACATATGAATTTTCTCACATAGCTACATATCTCTGTTTCACTAATCACTTATAAAGTTTAAATTAGGAAAGCTGATGAAGCCCATATCACTCACATTAGTACATTTGAATCAAAAGTCAAAGTGTCAATTTCCTTGTTTATAATAAATGGGGGCACACGATCCACAATTACCTGGTTGAGAGTGAATGATATGCTGAAACTCTGGATATTTCTTCCAGTGTATCTGCAAAAACATAAATCCATGAAGCAGATTTATATGACCAACGACCAGAAATACATAGATTATATTTGATTAGATAACTTACCCATTCCACTTAGCACCAAAACAGAAAATAAAAGCATAGGCTCAGATCATCATAGAGGTTTATAAGAGAAGTTTAATTTATGGTCCTATGGCTACAAAACGTATTGCCAGGCCAAAATAAACCAAAATTTACTTTGAACCCATACTCGGAATAATCATCACATTCTAAAACATATTGCCAAGCCAAAATAAACCAAAATTTACTTTGAACCCCTACTCAAAGTAATCGTCACATCCTTATAATCGAACCATCATAGCGACATGAAAGCAATCAGAGAAGTTTAGCAGCCTCAAAGCAACAGAATTGAACCATCATAGGAGTAACTAACCCAACCAATCAATACAATGAAAAACCATACACATCAAAGCCAAGTTAATGATTTGATATGCATATAAATAACTTGCTAGGCTCAGATCATCATAGAGATTCATAAGAGAAGTTTATGGTTCTATGGCTGCAAAACTTATTGCCATGCCAAAATAAACTAAAAATCATCTTGAACCTCAACTCAGATAATCATCACAGCCTTATAATCGAAGCATCATAGGCTCATAGCAACATAAGCAATTAGAAAACTGAAGCTAAGAGATGAGGAACACAGAGAGATTATTACACTGGCTGAAAAAATCTTGCCTCGCCAAGATAATTATCTCTGCAAGATAAACCAAAAACATCAGCAGTAAAATTTTGTGAGTACACGTAGAGATTTTTCAGCTTTGAGAGATTATCAAGAGAATCACACAGAAAAAGGGAATCTGGATGCCACCGACATACATGTTGTAAGGGGTATAAAGTGTCAAAACCACAAAGTTTTGTGGTCAAACTCTAAGAAACAAAAAGTTTCCTATTCAACTTCAAATTTGTATTGTATATTATATAAATGTTAATCGTCGCTGCTTACATCTCAGGTTCACTACCGGAGAGCAAAAATTAAAGTTTACTCAAATCCGGAGAGAAAAGAGAGAGCAAGAAGATATTGAGACAACAATAAGGCTCTTAGTCTTTTACAATGTCTTGTAAATCACAGTAGTCATACCTGTTAGCAGAACACTTTTGATCATATATGTCTGGTAGGCCATCATGTATGAGAAAAGTGATATGTAGGGCTCAGATTTTTAGTTATGCATCAAAGAATCGGCAGGGGTCTCGGTGAGGGGTGCGTTAAACAGAGTTCTCGCGCCTCCGGCTCACCATAACCATCACTGTTGGGAACAGAGATATTTTAGAAAATCATCATAGCCAGGGTTCTTCAAAAACACAAAAGCAAGGTTTCAGCCAAAAGAAGCATCATCATTGCCCCATAACACTTAAGAACTCCAAAAATCCTCTTTTAAAATCAATACACTTCCTTCCAACAGTACATCTGAATTAACCCATATCACCAAGGACTTTGCTCATACACCGGCATTGAAGACGACGAACGGTACATCGTTGCCGGTAAGATCATCACAAAGCATAACACACCAAATCGCAACATGCAAACCAAAATCGACAAAATCTCTATTTCAGATTTCAGTTTCGGGTTTTAGAAAACTCAAGTACCAACCAAATGATAACCCCACTGGTCAAGAACACAGTTTCGTATCAGACTCGGGTTGTTGACAGCCCATTTGTGCAAGCCAAAACCGACAGAATCTAGGGCAATTGTTGAAAACCCAAAAGCAAACAACAGATAAAGTAAACATAAGTAAACGGCGAAGACAGAAGTCGATGAATCGACCTCCAGCCGTGAATCCGGCGAAATCCAATTACCCACGACGGATCGGAACAATCACAGATATAAATCGTACCTTGAAGATCATCAGATCTACGACATCGTGATCTCAAAGTTTGTTTAGAACAGACGTCGTTAACTCAACGGCAACGGAGCGACGCCGTCGTCGCTTCGACGTCACCGGAGCCTCAACGTCGGCGACGGAGCAACTACATCATTTACCCACAAATCAGACAAATAGGACCATTTTTTCTAGATCTCAACAGTCGCTTCAACGCCTCAACGTCGGAGACGGAGCAACTACATCATCGACCCACAAATCAGAGAAATCAGAGCGTAGAAAGATAATAGGGAGAAGAATCCGGTGAGATTTTTCTGCCATCCATAGATTTGGGGGTTTTTAGAAACCCTAACTCATGAAGGATTCATCGCTACCAGATGAACTCATCACAAAACACAATCATCAGCCATGTCAGACCACCAGAGTGCAAAGACCACCACTGATCAAACGAACGGCAAAGTAAATCGCCACCGATTCAACGGAGCAACACCTTAACGACAGCCGCTTCGACGTGAATCGGCGGCCGGCAACATCATCGTCACCGGCAGTGGCGTTGGATCTGGAAGAGAGAGAAAGCCAGAGGTGTAAATCGTTCCCACGACATCAACGTCACCGCCATGGCGGTTGTTTTGTAGGAGAAAGACAGGTGTAGAGAGACTGAGATATGTCATCATCCACCGCCAAAAACTACAAATAAGGAAAAAACACATCTAACGGAAAAGTCTCAAGGATCCCACCAACATACATGTTGTAAGGGGTATAAAGTGTCAAAACCACAAAGTTTTGTGGTCAAACTCTAAGAAACAAAAAGTTTGTAAGGGGTATAAAGTGTCAAAACCACAAAGTTTTGTGGTCAAACTCTAAGAAACAAAAAGTTTCCTATTCAACTTCAATTTGTATTGTATATTTATATAATATGTGTTAGTAAATTGTAATTATAAGAATAATTATTTTATATTGTATGTATGTATAATATTAAAAATCATATATTTTATTACATATACTTTAATATTTTTAATATAATGCTTATAATATTTATTTCAAATAATATTTTAATATTTTAAATATAATATAAAATATTTTATTCGATTACAATTAAAATAAAAAATATATATATAATTAAATGGAATAAAATATTTTATATTGTACATACAATATTAATATATTATTTAAATAAAATATTATAAGTATCATTTAAAATACTAAATTATATGTAATAAAGTACATTATTTTTAATAAAATATATTATTTTGAATAAAATCTACTATTTTGAATTTAAAGGTGTATTAAAAAATATATTTAAAAATAATATTAAAAAGATATTTATTAATATATTTTTTTAAGAAAAATTTGGGCTAAAAGTGACCATGATTTTAGCCGAAAGTGGCCAAACAACCTTTTTATTTATTATATAGTATAGATTAATATTAAGAATATTAGAACTATGGCAACTCACAAAACTTAAATTGTAAGAAAACTCTATATATATATTAGCACACGAAAACTATGCTAGAACTCTATGGAGCGCCACGATGATAGAGTCAAAGTGACGAGAGTTAATGACTCCGTTATAAAATACTAAAAAAATATATATAGTTATGACTCCTGTTATAAAATACTAAAAAAATTAGGGCCGTCTACCGCCGCACGGCCTCCCCTGCCGCCTCCACACCTCTACGGCTAACCCATAACAAATAACCTTAGCTATTAGAAGACAATGATAAAAAGATCAAATTTTACTCAAGCGTGCATACGACTATACTTAAAGCCTCATTCTAATGTCCATTCGATAAAAGGATGAAATAATTGATGAAGATTAAAACGAATTGTGCAATTGAGAATGGGTAAAATGAAAACTCACTCGACTTGTGAAAACTCGGGAAACTCTGCAAAACTCGGGTAAAAAGAAGGAAAATAAAATTAAATAATCTCAACTATTGGCCAACAATAATCTCACCGCTTTTTTTGTAATATAGCAGTCTTATCTTTATACTCTTTTTTATTTAATAGTCTAACTGTCGTAACTATATGCTGAAGTAGATTTCTGTCGTAACTATATATGAATTTCTAAACCTAAGGACATTTTTTGTTATTTTGGTTAATAAGTCAATCTTCCCCAATTCTGCTGCTCTTGATTTTAGAGTTTGGTTTCTTTGTATTGAACGGAGAATCCATCCAACAAAGATCGAAGTGAAACAACGAAATGAATGAGATGGAGATTAACAACTAAATGAAGATTTTCTGATCAGAAATTTATGAACAGGGCTCGGTGTTTTGACGTTAGCACTCGTAAAACAAATGCGATGGAGAAGACGACTTTGAGATTTTGTGATTCAATCAAAATGTAACTGAAACCATAAACTAATGATCAATTTATGCTAGAAACTGGAAACCGATCAGAACGATAACCTTAGATGATCATAATCTTATGATTTGAATTAAACACACTCAAAACTTGAATCTGAACACATCAATGAAATCGCAACAGAAAAAAGAGTAGGATGATGTCAAATTTGATGTGTTTGCTACGATTTGAAGATTTCCGCCATTAATAAACTTGAACGAAGAACACGACTCTAATTTTTCGAATTCAACCAAAAGTAACCAAAATTGAATGTGAAACCAGTTATTAACACAAAATGATGTAGGGAGTCTACTGGAATTAAAAACAACTCTCAGACGATTCAATTTAACGTTCAGTTTCTGAATCAAAGTTAAGAACAGTTTGACCAGAAAAGTCAAATGCAACGAAATTGATCAAATTAATCAACGATTTCGATCCAAAAATGTGTTTGATTTCGATGGCAGATGACTTTGTACAGTGGTGATGGTGGTGATTCGGGCGTTGGCCTAGCAGAGCTGACCGACTCTGGCCATGAAGATGATGAAGTTGAGTATGATCAGCTTCCCTCTTTCAAACCGTTGAAAAAAATCCCAGCTTTTAAAGCTTTAGCCCAAAGAAAAAAAAAACTCACTTTGTTGAGTATGATACATTAAGGGCTTCTATAGATGAAAAGTAAGGGGACGATGATGAAGAAGATTAACTCATTTACCAAAATGACAAATATAAACTCTTATTTAAATCCATTTTTCCTAAACAAAAATTGTTTTTAAAATTTTTATGATGATTCTATAAGTTATATTAATTCTTCGGGTGAAAAAAGAATAAAAAAAACCGAATACTTTTAAAAATATATATATATATATGCAAAAATAAATACTTACCCATTCCATAGATGTGTTATATAGGTAACATGTAATTCTGCAAATGTGTTACACATGTAACATGTCTCGATACATCGGAAAATGTCAAAAAGTAATTTTTTATAGAAAAAATCAGCTCTGCACTTTTTTGTTTATTTTTTCAACAAAAATGATTAAATTGAATGTAGAATCTCTAAAAAATAACGACTTTTTACCTAAATACATATGTAAAACAGAGTTTTGATAATTTTTCAAACTCAAGAAGGTTTTCTTTTCAAACTCAAGAAGGTTTTCGCAATAACCGAACCCTTGTGCAATTTATTGTAATTTTCTACACATAGTATGAGAAAGAAAGATGATGTAACTGATATAGTCACAAGGGAAGAAGTATATGATGGAGATACAACCTCCAATAAACCTAGTACAAAACACTATAGCATATTACCAGTTATAGGTTTGATATTTTCTACTTCAGATACCACACAGTCCCATCATCAGAATCTTGCAAGCCTTGGAAATGAGGACAGAAACAAGTACAAAGAAACTACTCAAACTTCTTGATCAAAGACATATCATTCAGCATCTTCTCGATAGCTTCATCATCATGTCCCCGTCCCCTCGACTGCAAAAACATAATCAAACGTAATAAGACACTATTACTCGATTTACAAATGTTTTTTGTATGGTTAAATATACAACTGGTGACTAGGTGTGTTTATGAACCGCCTAAACAAAAGCAAGTCGTCCAGATTAAGATTTATATGGTTTGGCGGTTTAACGTTTCTGCTGACAGTTTGGAACTTAGAAGGGCTCATATAAACTGAATCAGCCGTTTAACCCTTTCTATTTATTTACTTTTTTCATTTCTGGAATATGCAGCTAGAGAAGAGAAGAAAAAAATAAAAACGAAGCAATTAAGGTTCCAACACCAAAGAACTATAAACCACATTGTGACGAGTGCAATAGCTATTCTCAGGAGGCCACTCGTCACTATGTGGGTTACACTCTTTTGGTGATGGAACCTCAAATGCTTTGTTGTTATATTGTTCTTTTTTTAAACCTACAAAACAAAGAGGATAATATCGATTAGGTTGTTTTGATAAAATATGAAACGATATAATGAAAATATATCAAACCAAAACAATGAAGATAGCACTCAATTTATAATGAAGATAGCACTCAATTTATAATGAAGATAACACTCAATTTATAGGCCAATTCCAAAGCATCTCAAAAGGATGTTATACCTAACATTGATGTGTGCCTAACCTTGATGTGTGCCTAACATTGATATAGCGTCAACTAAATCACCAATTTGTAGGCACAATTTTATCTTTAAACATAAAGTAAAATTTGTTTTACGTTAACATCATATAATGCCCAAATACTTGCATAACAATCTCTATTAATATTAACTAACTTCTCCTTCCTTTATATTTACATTTATCATTTCCGGATTAAGGTTTATAAGGTTTGGCGGTTTAAGCAAGTCGTCCGAATTAAGATTTATTATTTATCAACTTTATACAAACTAATGGTTTTAAAAAATAAAAAATCAGTTAAAATTACCAAACAGCTAAAATTGGCCGACCCAACCCAGCCTGTCCAGTTTGCTTTATCCTTTCTACAAACCATAGTTAGCGATTTGGCCCCAGATCTTTTTCAAAGCAAGCCAAACCAAACCGTATATGCCTCTATGGAAATACATCTGAAACCATCTAAAGTACCTTGATTGATGGGACCATAGCAATGGCTTCCTCCACAGTTTCAGGGCAAAGGTTTCCAAGAACACAAAGCTGGTGCATATATAGTTTAGAATCAAAGTCAAACAAATAATAATAATAATAAATTACACATCGATTGTCAGAGAATATTACCTCGAATTCTGCTAACTGGTATCGACTCAGTAATCTGAAGGTTAGTTAAGAACAATCAAACTGTTTTCACAGCTAAGACCATCATCACAAAAGATGATAAGAATGTGATATGACAAGCTTATATTTGAATGTAATGAAGGATACTCTCGGACTTGTCTAACAGCATCTGGATTCTTGTAGCGACTGAATCGCTTTACATATTGCAGTGACTTCTCAAACACCCTGACCAAAAGAAGTAACAACATTTTGTATTTATTTGATTAAATTAAGCAACAATATTATAACAATAGAATATTACATAGGTCTCTTAGTCAGATTTCAGATTTTATGTTATATGTTGGCGTTAATATCATGTTATTTGAATACTAAACTTGACGTTTCAAGAGAAGATTTTATGTTATATGTTGCAGTCTCAAGGGAAGGTTTTTAGAGGAAATATTTGCATCCATCATACCCACCCCAAACTCTACCTATAGCTTTGCTCTAAGTGAGATTTTAGTCATTTTACCAGGTGTGTTTGTTTGTTTAACACTATGCGGGTATCAAATACTAATAGTATGGTATATTAAAAAAACAATATTACTCACTGAGAAACTTGATTCATTGGATCTTCAGACATCTGCTGAAGTTGCTCATATTTGTGTTCAAGAATCAAGGAGACTTCACAATTCATCAAACACTTGGCCTTCAGAAACTCTGAAAAACCAAATGCGGTTATCAATAACAAGAAGTTAAATACAAAGAAGAAAAGGTGAATCATATTCTCGTGTCCTGCCCCACAATCAAATCGAAAAGAATACTGGAAACTGAATTATCCATAATTACATATGCTACAAGATGTGCAGATAGAGATTAGAGAGAAATCAGTACCATCGCCTATTTTCAGCTCGGCAGCATTCTCTTCCTCTTCACCAGACATATTGACCGATAACTTGAGCCTAAACATAGATTAAGGTAAATAAAAAGTCAGATCGATAGCTGCCAAACAATAACTGTTCAGTTGTCTACAACCTACAAACAGTGAAAAACGCCCTAAATCATATAATCATAGTCAACTATTATGATAAGAAAAATGTACCAGTAACATTGAACCCCTCAAAGTGTCAAGTTCTCTTTATTCTAAATGGCCCAATAGGGGCTACTACGTAATCTATGCTCATTTGTGTGACTCAATGTTTGCAGTCTTTAAAGTACAAGTCATAAAACAGATAGGCTTAAATCATGTAACATTTTTCTGCAACCAACTATCTCTATAACTAATTCAATATAGATGGAATAGCAGCTATAAATTCAACAATGAATACTCAATTATCCAAGTGTTCATAGAAAGATAAACTGATAAACAGAAAATTCGAACAGAAAAATGGATATTTAAGGAAAGCAACAAATCCATATAAACAAATAGACCTAGACTACGATTGAAGGGAAAAAAAACCCTAAATTATAAACAGGATAAATTAAACGAGAAGACAAAAAGAATAACTAGATTAGGGTTAGGAATATCAGAGATGATGATACCTTGATAGGATGCAAATCGCTTTGGTTTTGAATAATGAGAGCGGAAGAATAGAAGATGAACGAATTAGGAATGTGTCTGCTGCCGGGAATATAAACGACGCCATCGGAAACACATCAAATTTGCATAAAAGGGTCTCAACTAATGATGATGTGTAGGTTTCATCCCTAAAGTTTACATTTAAGTTCCTTAAATAATAATCTTTTTAACAATTTGGCCCTTACAAAAGCAATGTTTGGAGTCCTCTCCTATCTTTAGGGGATGTTTCTGGCTCGGTTTAGAAAACCGTAAAACCGTTCGAATTGGTTATTGTTTTGATTTTATGATCGGGTTTTTCTTTAACTTTTAATCGTTGGTTTAGTAATTTTCAAACAAACAAACAATTTGGTTTGTAGTTTATATTCAAAATTATGTTAATAATGTAAGAGGATCTAAAATACAAATTACCCCGGCATGCAAGGGAGGCGGGCGACAAGCTGCCCCGCCAAATTAAGTTTATAATGAAAACCGACAGTATAAAACCGGATAATACTGTGAAATTTAAATATGTTTAAATTTTAAAATATTTAACTATTTACATGTTATATTATATTATGTCTGATTAAAATCAAACAAACAAACGGTTTGGTTTGTAGTTTTTATTAAAAACTGACGGTATAAGGGGTTGTTTGGTACCGTCTGTTTCATTAAGTGTTACTGGCGAAGCATATAAGGGACCGGGGAGCGGTCTTTTTCTTCCCGTAGTGCTCTAAATGAGGATGAAACAAGATATAATTTAACAACCACATGTCTCCCAAAGGATGCATCCAATTTAGCACCTGCTAATCCACCCTCAATCCAACCTTCGCAGCACCTCCCATTCCCACTACAACCAAGCCGGCCCACTAACAATGGGGCAGATGTGTTGTATAGTATAAAACATACCAATTTGTTAAAAAAAAAAAAAAAGAAACTTGATTTCAAACCAATACCAAATAAAGCCTAGCCAAAACCACATTCAAAAAATGAACAATAGATTTCAATCATGATGACTATAAAAAGAATTAAAACCAAGTTTTGAACTAGAATACAAACTAAACAATTTGAAATTGAAAAACCAGATGTAGATTTGTATTAAAAAATAATAATGTAAAATAAATCATAATAGATTTGTAATAGAAAAATATTATGTAAATGGTTTGAAATACCAAAGATAATAAAAGAATAACTATTGTGAAGGGTTTTGAAGTGGTCGCTAGAATGTTTGGGCTCTTATTAGAGAGCAAAGTTCTAGATTTTCTCAAGAGTTAGAGGAAATAATAGTAAAAAAACAAAGAAAACGGGTTTTAAACCTGCGCAACAGCTCGGTTAACAACTTTACCGACTGAGCTACAAGTGAACCTTGTTCTACTCACTAACATACTCTATAAATAATCGTTTTTTATTAGAATTTTAAAAAAGGGGTCTTAAAATTTTGGGGGCCCCAAGCCCTTGTTTGAGCCGCTTGGCCCATTGGGTCGGCCATGCAATCATCAAAACCACACTCGACAATGATTAAACACATATTTCGACTATCAAACATCACTACTTTGTAAAAAACCGACAGATTTAGAAGAAAAACCTAAAGAAATCTTTGGTATAGAAAGCGTACATGTGGAGATGGAGACAGAAAAAAAAAACATACCTTATGGAGAGGGAGGCGCAGCGAAGTGGATGGACGAAGGGAGTTGCGAGCGGAGTTGAGAAATTACTATCCTATTGATGAAAAAACTGGTCAGGAATATCGATGAAAGAACCGGTCAAGAATTGTGATTTTATGCTAGTTTATTGTTCACTTCTTGGGCCAGTGGACGTTGATGGGCCGCAAATTTTTTCCCAACGAAACCGAAACCACACCAAATACATCGTGACAAGGCCATTTATGCTTTTTTGGTTTGAATTTTTTTTTTAATATTTCTTTTACTTTAGTTTTTATTTTTAAATATTAAGTATAATTTTTGTTAATATTATGTTTGTTTTAGCGTTACTTTTATGTTTTTTTACGTTTTGTCTACATTTGCGCTAAAGCTTGATGCCTAATTTAGATTTTATTTTTGTATAAGCTACATAAACCGTTGTGTGCCGCTTCAGTCGCCCACGAACCATTCTTTTTTATAGGTATATAAATGTTGGAAACAGAAGACTACTAATGTATGAAACAAAATTACAAGAGTAATGATCATGTAAAGTTAACCGACTATTTTATGCGCAACACGTCGATGGACGCACTTAGTTTAGTTTAATGGCTAGGTTTTCATTGGTGATGGTTATGCTTTAGTAGTTTCCTTACACATGAAGATGGTGACCTCGAGAGACACGATGGTTGGGTATTCATAGACCCATGGGTTGGATGGGTTGGGTTGGGTTGATTTGTTGTAATGAAGGTGGGTGTAAGATCTGTTACTGTTGACTATATAACACGTCAGCTGACACATCAGCTTTGACTTGCCATGTCATATAGTCCAGTGTTTTAAAAACCGGTTCGAACCGGCCGGTTCGACCGGTGACCGGTCCTCTAGCCGGTTTTTTAAAGGCCGGTTTTTTGGCAATAACCGGACCGGGTTAGACCGGCCGGTTTTCCGGTTTTTTTCCGGTTTTTTCCGGTTCAACCGGTTTTCTGATATTTTTTTTATTTTTTTTAACTTTTTTAATATTATTTTTTAAAGTTTAAAACTTATATTTTCTTATGAAATACATATTTGATATTATTTTTAAGTGGATTATATTTGTATTTTAACTACTTTTGTTGGGGTGTACAAGTTTATTAGCATTTTTATAAAAAAATATATATAAATCCCCTAACCGGTTCAACCAGCCGGTCTAACCGGTCCGACCGGTCGAACCAGTCCCGGAAGGTTTTCCGGTTCAACTAAAAAACCGGTTTTTAAAACATTGATATAGTCTAGATAGTTTGTTAGGTAGTTAAGCTTATGTTTAGTTAGCTAAAACTTGTATTTATATCGGTTGGTTACAGCTTGTAAATCAGTTAGTGAGAATAACAAACTTCATTCAATTCCCCTTTTCTCTCTGTCAACATGGTATCAGAGCACTAAGCTCCGATCTTCTTCTCCTCCGATTGTTTTCCGATTATCATTTCAATTCCGCCTCTTCGATTATCGTTTTTCTTCACTGATCAATTTCCGATCATCATTTCTTTTCCGTGTTCGATTTCGTGTTCGATTTCTTTTTTTCGTCATGTCTGGTTCATCAGATTCATCAATTGATACAACAAATCCGATGTATTTGCATGCATCAGATCATCCTGGCTTGATTCTAGTCTCCAAACCATTCGATGGAACTGTTTTGGTGCTTGGAAACGTTCTATGACGATCGCTCTCTCGGCCAAGAATAAATTTGGATTCGTTGACGGCACTACTGAATGTCCAACTGATTTGAATCAAATTCCAATTTGGAAGCGTTGCAATCATATGGTAATTTCTTGGATCTTGAACACTTTATCTCGTGATATTAGTGAAAGTGTCTTGTATACAAACACTGCTAAGCAATTGTGGTCTGATTTAGTTGCTCGCTTTGGCCAAGCTAATGGTGCCAAGCTTTATCAATTAAAAAAGACTTTATGTGATATTTCACAAGGTAATCAAGATGTTGCTGCATATTATACAAAACTCAAGTCTAATTGGGATGAACTGAGTACTTTGGATGAGTTACCTGTGTGCACTTGTGGTGCTGTTACTAAACTGGTCAAACGAGAAGCTGATACTCGTTTAATTCAATTCTTGATGGGACTTAGTCCTAGTTTTGACACTGTTAGAGGTAATATTCTAATGATGAAACCTCTTCCTACTATTAATGAGGCATATGCATTGTTGATTCAAGAAGAAAAACAAAGGGAAATTCACTATACTGCTCCCTTTGTTCCTGAAGCCTCCTCAATGAATGTTAATAGTAGTTATACTCGTTTTGATCCTAGTGTTAAGAAAGAAATTGTGTGTTCAAATTGCAAGAAGACATGTCATTATTCTAATAAGTGCTATAGGCTAATAGGATTTCCTAAAGATTTCAAGTTTACCAAGTCTAGAAGGTCTGCCAATATGGTTTCTGATGATAGTTCTAATTCTGATTCTCATAGTTCTACTGATTCCAATAATCCCTTTCCTGGTATTACAATGGATCAATACAATGATCTCATGAAGCTGTTGCAGCATTCTCAAATTTCAGCTAATTCTGCATCTTCTGCTGATGTTCACAATATTAGCCATGCTAATATTGCAGGTATAATGGCTTGTACTTCCTCAAAACTTTATACTAAGTGGATTATTGATACTGGTGCAAGTGATCATATGTGTTTTGATGAATCTTTGTTTACTCATGTTCATTTACTCACTAAACCATTTTCTATTGGCTTACCTAATGGTCAATCTCTCATGGTTCAGAAATATGGCACTGTTTCTCTCATAGATGATTTACTACTGACTCATGTTCTTTTTGTTCCTCAATTTAGACATAATCTCCTTTCTATTCAAAGATTATGTAATGATACTAAAGGCATTGTTTGCTTTTCTGTTACTACTTGTGTCTTGCAGGCCCCTTCCATGAAGAGGCCACTGGTTCTTCGTAGATTGCTGCAAGGGCTCTACCTATTGGATGATCATTTTCTTTCCTATTTGTGTTCAGTTTCTTCCAATAAATCAGTTTGTAATTCTGTTGATACTACTCTTTTGTGGCACAATAGGCTTGGACATTTACCCTTTTATAAGTTAAAAACTTTGTCTTTCTTGTCTGCTGATATGTTACATCCTATTGATCACTGTGAAATTTGTCCTAAAGCTAGACAACATAGATTGTAATTTCCTACTAGTCATCATTCTGCTACCTCTGTGTTTGATTTAGTGCATATTGATGTTTGGGGTCCTTATAGTACTCCAACATACAATGGCTATAAATACTTTTTAACCTTAGTAGATGAATTTAGCAGAACAACTTGGACATATTTGCTTTCCAATAAGGCAAATGCTTTTCCTGTCTTACAAAGTTTTGTTGAAATGGTCAAGACTCAGTTTAATACTTCTATTAAATGCATTAGATCTGATAATGCATTTGAGTTAGGATCTGGAACAATTCAAAGTCTTTATCTTGCTAATCAGGGAATTTTACATCAAACAACATGTGTTGCTGTTCCACAACAAAATGGTGTTATGGAAAGAAAGCATAAACACCTTCTTGAGACTGCAAGAGCTCTTTTATACCAATATAAACTCCCAATTCGTTTCTGGGGTGATTGTGTTTTAACAGCTACACACTTGATTAATAGATTTCCCACTTCCTTGCTTCATGGTAAGAGTCCTTTTGAAGTTCTGTTTCAAAAACCACCCCCTTTTACTCATTTGAAACCTTTGGTTGTCTGTGTTATGCTTCCACACTTGTTAAAGGCAGAGATAAATTTCATCCTAGAGCCACCCCTTGCATATTTGTTGGATATCATTTGGGCAAGAAAGGCTACAAATTGTTCAGTTTACAAACCAACAAAATTCTGATCTCTAGGGATGTTATTTTTTTTTTTAACACTTGTTTCCTTCTATACCTGATTCTTCTCATTCTCCTTTATTTCCTCCTTTTGATTCTTTTGTTTTTGATACTCCTAATGTTGGTTCTTTCCCAACATCATCTTCTAGTTCTTCAGAATCTTCCATTTCCTCTCCTTCTTCTCCTCTTCCTTTGGCTTCTGATTTTCCTTCTCTTCCTGTTTCTACTT
Source organism: Deinandra increscens subsp. villosa (assembly GCA_039602395.1). Classification (NCBI taxonomy): domain Eukaryota; kingdom Viridiplantae; phylum Streptophyta; class Magnoliopsida; order Asterales; family Asteraceae; genus Deinandra; species Deinandra increscens. Next base: position 402,739 of record JBCNJP010000010.1, on the reverse strand, counting down.
CTAGTTCTTCTTCTGATGCCCCTATACTCAGAAGATCCTCTAGAACTCATGCTCCTCCTGTTTACCTAGATGATTATGTATGTAATCATGTCTCTTCTGATTCTTCTTTTCCTTGTCCTCATACTCTTACACATAATGTTTTTTTGTGCTCAATCCTATACTTTTTCTGATCTGACTTCTTCTAGTCAGTCTTTTAGTGCCACTCTTGATTCTTTTAAAGAACCTTCTTCCTACAAACAGGCTGCTTCTCAACCTGTTTGGGTTGAGGCTATGCATAAAGAGTTTGCTGCCCTTGAAGCTAATCACACCTGGACTGTTGTTAATTTACCTGTCAACAAATATGCTATCAAATCCAAATGGGTCTATAAAGTTAAGTATCATGCTAATGGTACTGTAGAGAGGTGTAAAGCTCGTTTAATTGTTAGAGGTGATACTCAGACACAGGGTCTTGATTATACAGAAACCTTTTCCCCTGTGATCAAAATGACTACTATTAGAAGCTTAGTGGCAGTTGCAGTTAAAAGAAATTGGCCCCTTTTTCAATTAGATGTGAATAATTTTTTTTTGCATGGGGATTTGGATGAGGACATCTACATGTTGCCCCCTCAGGGAATGGATGTTCCTCTTAACAAGGTTATTAAACTTCAGAAATCCCTTTATGGTCTTAAACAAGCCAGTAGACAATGGTATGCTAAGTTGTCTTCTGCTCTTAAAACAAGAGGGTATATCGGATCTTCTAATAATCATTCTCTCTTCTCTAAGACTATGGGTTCCTCAATCATTCATGTTTCTGTCTATGTTGATGATATCTTGCTAACCGGAAACAATCCAACTGAGATTACTAATCTCAAAGCTTTTCTACATGCCACTTTTCAAATCAAGGATTTGGGACATCTCAATTTTTTTTGGGCATTGAAGTTTTGACTCATTCTCAAGGTCTTATTATGTCTCAACGCAAATTTGCTAATGATCTTCTTACAGAATTCAAGGACTATGATTTACCTGTTGTCAATTGTCCTTTGCCACCTAATCTTCAACTCAAGTTGGATGAAGGTCCTATTTTTTTCTGCTCCTCTACAATATAGGAAGCTGGTTGGCAAACTTAACTCCCTCACTAATACTAGGCCTGATTTGGCTTTTGCTATACAATTTTTAAGCCAATTCATGCAAATTCCTCATCTTCCTCATTGGCAGGCTGCTCTTCATACTTTAGCTTATGTCAAGACTACAATTTCTCAAGGCTTGTTTTTTAACAAAACTGCTACTTTTACTCTTCAAGCTTACTGTTATTCAGACTGGGCATCTTGCCCTAACACACCAAAAAATCTGTTAGTGGTTATTACATTTCACTTGGTGGCTCTCCTTTGTCATGGAGATCAAAGAAATAACCCACTGTTTCTCTTAGTTCTGCTGAAGCAGAATATAGATCATTAAGACGACTTACTGCAGAACTTGCTTGGTTAACTAGACTTTTAATTGAGTTACAGGTTCCTAATATCACACCTATTCCACTCAAGTGTGATAGTCAAGCTGCAATTTACATAGCCAAGAATCCTGTCTTTCATGAGCGAACCAAGCACATTGAGGTTGACTGTCACTTTATTCGAGAAAAGTTGCAAGAAGGCTTGATCACATTGTTGCATACTTCTTCTAATTCTCAGTTAGCAGATTTTTTTACTAAGAGCTTACCAGGATCACATTTCCATTCTCTACTATCCAAGTTGGGTTTTTCAACTCCTCCAACTTGAGGGGGGGGGGGGTGTTGACTATATAACACGTCAGCTGACACATCAGCTTTGACTTGCCATGTCATATAGTCTAGATAGTTTGTTAGATAGTTAAGCTTATGTTTAGTTAGCTAAAACTTGTATTTATATCGGTTGATTATAGTTTGTAAATCAGTTAGTGAGAATAACAAACTTCATTCAATTCCCCTTTTCTCTCTGTCAACAGTTACATCCATTTGTCAAGATTCTGATGACTTGATGACTGACTTATATGATTTGATCATTACATTTAAAGGATTTTATATGGAAGTCGAATAAGTGAACCTTCTTTATTTCGTCAAAAAAAAATCATATCATTTTGTGTTAAAGATCAAACAAACATTCTACGGTTTAACATGGGGCGAAGATCAAGTCTATAATTTCGAAAAGAAATCACCAAAGGCCAAAAACATGCATAAAAAGTATGTTATTTTATTAATCACTGAACAGAAATTGATGTAATGAAAATGAAACTTTTTTGCAAAAGAGACTTTGTTCCTTTTTTTGTTGTTGTTGATAGGTGATGAGAGCCAGCGAGCGATGGTGTTGGTTGGAGATGGTGAACTAAAATGATAGATATAGGGACTTGGGGGTAATTTAATTTGATTATAAAGGGTATTCTTGTAATTTTATATTTTGTTTGGTTTTTTATATATTAAATATAGGGGTAGAATTGTCATTTTAAAAAACTTAACTGAAAAATCTAACGACATCCATACTAAAGACTGAAGGTGTTATGATTATTCAAACCTTGAAATCATAACCTTAACTTTTTTAAAACTAAAAACTGTAAACTATTTTTTTATCACACATATTTTCATTTCAAAATAATGCAAAAAGCAATTACAAGCAGTGGGGGGTAGCCAGGCAACAAGCTGCGCTGCAACCCCCTTTTGGATAACTAAACCAATTCTACTAAAAATAAAGTTTTGAGCTTTTGGCGATGACAGATTATAATGTAAAACCCGTTGAACCCTGCGTAGAAATTCAACCGCATCCAGGGCAAGAAACCCAAAGGTGTCGAAAGCAAAGGGAATAAACACGTGTTGATTTTCAATGCAGACTTTCTCGTGTTTAGCAACTTTGTCGAATTCCGCCTTCAAAGCTGCTTGTCCTGCAATGAACCCATTGTCCCGAAGCCCAACAAGATAGGACACACCGATAAGGTCAACGCATGTGTGTTTCCCCCCAAACCAGCCAAACACAAGAACATCAGCTGGTCGCAGAGTAGATCTCCCCTCATGCGGATCGGTTAAAAAGTTCATCGGGCCCTCCTTTTTAGCAGATATCCTCGCACGTTTCAGAACATCAAACAAAACATCCCTAACCCAGTTATGTCTGTATCTGAAACCAGACAGTTCCTTACAATGAACAACATGCTCACCAAAAGTGTCCAAACAAGCTTTGCGGCACACGGGGCAAGGCTCATCATCGGGGAAGATAGGGATCATAAGTGTGTACTTAAGGATAACCCGATATTCCACAGCTGACATATGTTGGCCCAAACCTTCAAGGGGGATGACGTTAAGGAAATCTTGAGCTCGAGGAGCACGGAGACATGCAAACACAACTATTTGGCGAGGGGATAGGGCAAATTCTAGATAATTTTACTAAAAAGGGCACTCGCCAGAATATAATGAGATTTAGAGGGGGGCGGTGTCCTTGCTAGAAAAACCGCCAAGATCAAAATCAGGAAGTGAAGTGCGTAAGCGATCAACCGCGCACACAAAGTCGGAATCCATACCATTAATACCACACCCCCGAAGGATATGATCCTGCAAGTTTCAAGATTGCGCCCACGAATCCACAAAAAGCATATTGAGAAACATCCTCCGCCGAGTACAGCCCCAGCCCCCCAAAACGCGTCGGTAAGGAAGCCATCCTCCATTGGAGGTCACCGAAAAAGCCCCCCCCCCCCCCCCAACGACCATGTCCTCATTGGAGGTCACCTAAAGATGGTTCGTATTTGATGGAGACAATCGTCGTCCTATTTTGATATTCGACTGTGTACTCTGATATGATGTTTTTAAGATAACAAACTTATAACTATATAAATGCTAATGGTTTTGATGGTCATGAATGGACCCGTTTTAAAAAAAAATCGGGGACTAATTTTTATATAACATAATTGATTAAAAGATGTAGTGGGGTGCCACAAGTTGGTATCAGAGCCACGGTTTAAGAGATTCAAGTGTTGCAGGACACTTGAACTCAAACCCAACGCTCGGGGGATTGATATAGTGTTCGGCTCAAAGCTCAATCATGTGACCCGGTAAGTAATTTAGTGTTATTTACATTATAAATCTTGTTGACACTATGTGAACGAGCATGAAATGGACGGGCACCATGTGTGCAATATAAGTAAGGGTGTAAAATAAGGGATGAACTCAAGCACAAAGGGTGATGCTAAAAGCATCATACCCGAGTGTAAAAAAATGTAATCAGGGGTCAGGTTGACCTAAGAGGCGCGAACAAGATGTAAGAATGTTAAAAAAAAAATCCCCGAATGTGACATTCACAACAAGGGTAAGATTGAAATAAATAATAGCAGTGATGAATAGTCTACTTGTAATAACAAGTGGACAATCATGGTGAATCTTGTTTCAACATGACAAGCATAGATTTGTTAAGATAATGCTAACCTATTGTAAGCTTTCAGTTGCAATGGTGAATGAAGGTGACCAAGGTGGAGCTTTGATGGAAGCCATGCTGGCAGAAGTAAAAAAGATCGTATCTAATGAGGTTGAAACCTCCGTGGATGCCAGTGTACAACTCCACGTGGGTAAGATGGAGGAAACTTTGATGGAACTCTTGGATAAAAGGTTTGAGGCCTTACAGAATCAACTGAAGGGAAAGGAATAGCAACGAAGGAAAAAGGGAAATGCACGTACAAAGACCACATGGCGTGCAAACCCCTCTCTATACGAGTGATGTCAATCCGATAGCGTGCCATAGGTGGCTAACGGATATGGAAGATGTGTTTGAAAGAAGCAAGTGTGATCCAAGGGATCAAGTAATGTTCACTACCGGTCAACTGCGGGTGCGGGCAAAGGATTGGTGGGATATGATGAAGATTGAAAAGGGGAGAGAAGTAATTGGAGTTATGGTTTGAGGGAATTCAAAGAGTTGTTTGGAACTCACCATAGCCCCAATCGGAGGTGAAGAAATTGCAAGACGAACTTTCCCAGTTTCGTCAAAATAAGGGGCAACCAATTGTAGAGGTGATAGGATTCTTCCTTGACTGGGTGAAGTATTGTAAAGATGAGCTATGAACCGAAAAACAGAAAATTCATTGGTTCAATGGCATGTTACACATGGATTTTGGTTTGAGGGGGTCAAGTGTTGCGGGAACACTTGAACTCAAACCAAGTGCTTGTGGGGATGGAAACGGTGTTCGGATCGAGGCTAGATTAGGTGACCTGGTAAGTGATGTGAATAATTTTAAAAGATACGCCTGGGACATCTTGTTCAGCTCCTCTTTCCCTTTTCTTATTAAATCATCTCCGCTTCTTTCGTGGCCTCAAGATTTGATCAAACACCTACAAAACTTAGTAAAAACATAAACAAAGACTCAATATACCAAACTAAACTAAAAGCAACTAAAACATACGTGAGTATTTTGCCCGCGAGATCCAGAACATCATCAGAGGTACTTACCACGGGATACCATCCTTAGTTCGTACATGAGTATTTTGTCCCTTCATTCTAATTGCATTAACCAATTATTACCTAGTATTCTCATGATGGAAAAATGGGGCGCCGTTATTTCTCGGATTTGCTTTTGCAAAAAGATCATAACGTGCCAGGTATTCTAAGGACATAGAAGTATCTAGCCTAAAGGGGTCTCTTTCCTCCTAATCCTCAGTTTCAGTATTCCTATCACTACTAAAATGGGAACCCACTAACAGACTGATTATTACATATTTATACAAATAAACACAATGGGCTATTTAATCTTTACTAAGTCAGCTGGGCCTACCAATACATCACTAACCGGAAATGCTTTCGACTTTTACTTATTTAATTTAAGCACAAAATTAGAAAACCAAAGCCTGATTGTACTATCATTTTCCATGTACTTGCAGCCAGATTCTTAGACATTTTTAACAAATTTTCAAATTTTATTTATTTATTTATTTTTATTTATTTTATTTTTTTTTCACACAAACAAACTAACATAAAAATAAAGACGAAAGGCTTCCCATCCCCACACTTGAATCACACATTGCCCTCAATGTGGAATGAGAATAAAATAAAGCAGAATAAAAACAAACACACGGATGTAAAAATAAAAATGCAAACGAAAATTTAAAAGAAAAATAAAGCGGAACAAACTCCCCTGATTTCAGATTGTGACAAATAGCAAGCGAGTTCGTAACCGAAGGTCCTCCACTGAATTGTGTGAACAACTCTGCAACGTGATATCATCGGACCTGTACGACAAAACAACCAAAACACACGCGACTCGACTCGACCAAAACATTAGTAATAATCACAAAAAATAATAAATCACGAAATATAAACTAAGGACGAACTAAAAGAAATTGAAAAATGAAGTTGAAGCGGTGTTTACCTGGAAAACGAGAACTCACCGACCACCGAATCAAGAATTAAAAACTTGAAATTTTCCTAGTCGCCCACCCCCCCCCCCCCCCCCCGCGCGTATCGCGAGGGGTAACTGCTCAGGCTGCGCGATACGCGAAGACTGCAACAAGCCGGCAATGCTCCACATCTCCAGGCGTATCGCCTACCACCATCCACCTTCCAGGCGATACGCCTGGAACTAGATTTCCAGAGACTTTTGGCCATTTGGCCTTGAAAATTTGTCTATCTCTTTTTCCTTCACCCCAGGTCTCCTAGTCGAATTTTTTTCAGCAACCAGCACTTTAGACCTGCAAAACTCACCTGGAATTTACCATCTCATTCTTCCCACCTTTTGAGCCTCTCGAATTACCTGCAAACACCGAAAAACACAAAACCGAAAAGACGCAAAAGGTACAAAAACTAAAAATTGCAGAAAATCAAAACCACAACTACAAAATATACAAACCGGCACTTCTTCAATTAGCACAAAACATAAAAGCAACCTCCCGAACCATCCGGAGGCTTCAATTTCACATCTCTAGCCACAAAACTACCGGTTTTCATCTGGTTCTTATTCTCCCAGCTACCTACCAACTTCCTAAACCATAAAGCACCCAACTTTAGTAACTTCAACGAGTTCTTAACCTTCCAATGCTTAAACCGACCCGGTAGAAACTTAATTTTCTCTAGAAAACTCAAATCCGGGACATTTTCACTAACAACCACCTCTAACTTCCCCACACTTGGCTTTAACCCTATATCATTACTCAAAACACCTAGATCACCAAGTGTGGCTCTCTTACAACTACTCTCAACTACCAACTCACCCCCGGGTTCTGCTAACGGGTCAAAAATCTCATTTTTATCAACTAACTCCTCTAACCCCCCGGGATCTTCCCCACACTTATCCTCTATCACAACCTCTCCAACCACTTCCTCAACTACCTCACCGGGTTTCACTAATGGGTCAAAAATCTCATTTTTGTCAACTAATTCAACTACCCCCCGGTGTTCTCCTCACACTCATGTTCCTCAACCTCTCCATCCTCTTCATCCTCTAACCGATTACCTACCACCACTAGGTCTATGAATGACATCAAAGTACTTATCAAACACACAGATTCGGTGCCACTATCCTCATGTCTACCCACCTTGAACACAACACTCTCATGATCAACCCTCAAAGTGATGGTGCCCACTAAATTGTTCAACCATGAGTTCTAACCCCCCGGGATCTTCCCCACACTTATCCTCTATCACAACCTCTCCAACCACTTCCTCAACTACCTCACCGGGTTTCACTAATGGGTCAAAAATTTTATTTTTGTCAACTAATTCAACTAACCCCCCGGTGTTCTTCTCACATTCATATTCTTCAACCTCTCCATCCTCTTCATCCTCTAACCGATTACCTATCACCACTAGGTCTATGAATGACATCAAAGTACCTATCAAACACACGGATTCGGTGCCACTATCCTCACGTCTACCCACCTTGAACACAACACTCTCATGATCAACCCTCAAAGTGATGGTGCCCGCAAAAACATCAACTAACGCCCGGGCAGTCCTAAGGAAAGGCCTACCTAAAATCAAAAGGCAACTAGCATCATATGCACTGTCAACTACCACAATGTCTATAGGGAACAAAATTTTATCAACTTGCACAAGTACATTTTCCACTATTCCTTTGGGCCTAACCACCGACCTATCTGCTAAAGAAACTGTCATCTTAGTCGGCTCTAACTCGCCTAATCCTAGGTGTTGAAAGACAGAAAAAGGCATGACATTGATAGAAGCATCTAGATCAGCTAAAGCACGTGTAACAGAAGAATCACAAAAAGAGCAAGGGATAGTAAAGGTCCCTGGATCATTAAGTTTCTCGGGCAATTTATTCTGTACTATTGCGGAGCATTGGGCATCAAGTGTAACATCGGATAAAATCTCGAGCTTCTTTTTATTTGTTAACATGTCTTTTAAAAACTTAGCATACTTAGGCATTTGTTTTAAAACATCAGTGAAAGGTAATGTAATTCTAAGTTGCTTAAGAAGCTCTAGAAACTGCCCATATTCACGCGCATTCTTTTGTTGAATCAATCTCTCAGGATAGGGCACACGCTTCAGGTCATCCTCTGTGATTGGTTTACTCGCGAATCGCACCCTCTTCTTCTCCTTTGCCACCTCCCACTTCAATGGCTTCTCTCCAGCCGACGGTTTCCTAACTACCCCAGCCTCGACGTTTGGTGCAGTACTTGCTGGCGTTACGCTCGGATGCACCCTCCCGTCAGGCGTCTCTAGCTCCAACTCCTCATCAACTTGTTCCTCCTCAACTACTGCCGGTGATGGTCCCTGGACTACCTTCCCGCTCCTAGTAGTAATGGCATTGACATTGGCATTGGGGTTCCTGTAAGTACTACCGGAAAATTGACCCCCATGGGAACTTAGCTCTTTCAGCTGCTTTGCGATGTCGGCCACCGAACGCTGTAAGTCCAAGAAAGAAGCTTGTTGATTTCTCAGTAAGGTATCATGCTCCATCAGCTTCTTCTGGGTAGCTTCATCTCGCGCATTCATCTATGCCAGGATCTGGGTCTGGTTAGCAATCAACTCTCTCATCTCTCTCAGACTAGACCCGTCATCTCCTCCACCATGGTTATTTCTCTGTGAAAAACCAGATGGGTTTCCTCCCTCTCGCCATCCTGAATTCTGGCCACTCCTCCACCCGGACTGGAAAGAGTTACCGAACTGGTTTCGGTTTCCACTATAGTCGACTTGCTCAGCGGGAGCAAGCGGGCAGTCTCGGGTATCGTGGGTGCCTCTACACAGCTCACATTTGGCTTTGATATGGAGTTTGATTTCTTCTAAAGACCTATAGATGTTTTCTAACTCCTTAGGCGTCATAGTCTCATAGCCAATGTGACTGACACTCCGGGTAGATGTAGACGGTGTGAGTGATCTAGTCGGGGCCAAGGTGGCTCTCCGACCTCCGGGTGCCTGCTGTTCAGCAAGTGCGAAGCTCTCGAATAATGATTTGCATTCGTCCACAGTGAGATTTTCCATCATGTGACCTCCAGCCGAAATGTTGAACTCCTTCTGAACAGAATAGGGAAGTTGTCACACCCTGTAAGATTTTTGTCGGGATGCGAAAAGGTTATCACAGTCAAGGTTACGAACGTACTCTGGATGGTTCAACAACTAGAGCCGTTTTGGAAATTGTTAAATTGTTGGAGTAAATAGGAGTTTTTCCAATATCATTACGCAGCGGATTAATTGTAATGAGAAAAGTAAATAGTTTTAAGTTTACAACACATAAGTTTCAAAAGATTTTTAGGACATGACACCGTTAGATGTTATGTCAGGAAAATCTCTAAAAGCTAAACCATACTCCAGAAACAAATGAAAAGTCCTAATATGCAAAGGCAGGAAACAAGCAAGCAGGTCCGATGCACGCACAACAGTTAAGTTTAAGTACCTGAGAATTCATACGAGAAAACGGTCAACAAATAATTGTTGGTGAGTTTCACAGGTTTAAAGTGCTAGCAGTTAAAGGTTAAGTGAAAATAGTAATCGAAAATAGTTCATGTTAATAAATGACAATATTTGATAAGACTAGTTGATAATGTTACCATGTACCCTGAATACCGAAACTGACTGTTTACCCACTCTTGGTACCTATTGTCCGGTTGGTACCGCATAGATATGACATAACAATTTGTACTCTTTGACAAAAGACGGAGTCACGATTGGAGCGACCAATCAGAGCAGGGGCGTTAACCCAATAGATCTATTCAAACGTTACCGTTTGCAAATGATAATTAATCGGATTCAGTTAATAGTGGGGTTTGGGTTATAGCATGAATGAACATGAGATAACAAGTATGGACAATGGAAAAGCACATGAAACAGTTATGATAACAAGGTCTGATTGTCTAACATGGAAAAATGTATGTATGAATTCTCCCCCAAAGATAAAATAGTTAAAGGAAAAAGAGGCCGTGAAAACTCACATGATTCAGTGATGGAGATCGGTAGCACGATCAATGAAAATGCAAGCCTAGATAATTATAAGACACGCAATAAGTAATTGGGTTGACAATAAGTGTCACTCCAATTAGGTAGGTCAAGTCTTGACGTCATGGTAGCCTTAAGGTTAAGTGATTTGAAAACCAAAGTAAGTGTATCCGGTTATGTATTTATTTGAAAATAATGTAAAGTATATATATTTTTAATTAAATAAAATATATAAAATTCCCAAATAATATTTAAAGGTGGTAAATATTTATAGAAATAAATATTAAGTTATATTGAGAGTTTTCATATAAGAGATTGATTAATCTCACTAAGTAGTTGAAAACCGGGCGATTTCGCGGTAACCGCCGAATACACGATATTTACCCGTTTAAGTTAGAAATCAATCAAGTTCAATAATGTATGATTATTTTCTGTCCAAAATGGGTGGATAATGATTTTAAGTGTCGGTTTGCATTAGTTTGCCGGTTTTGTGTATTTAGTGTCGGTTTTGCCGTTTTGGTCCCGTTTGCCCGTTAAATGACACCGTTAGGTTCCTAAATTCACCATAATCATTTGTAAACATGTTTTCATTATTAAATAACCCTATGAGTTCATTTGGACCAGATTTGGGTTTCTTTACAAAAATGGTGTTTCCGGGCCCGTCGGGTGTCGGTTTTAGTCCCGGTTTGTGCCCAAATTCAAGTAATTTAAAAAGGGATCTTTTGGCCATGTCTTAGGTTCACTTTAACCATCAAAACCTACTGTTTAAAAGTCTAAAGTTTCTGGTCTAAACGGATCTTTAGTGAAAAGCAATTTCTAGGGTTTTTAAAGTGTACTTTTGCATGTAAAAGTTTGTTATGGTGAGTTTAAGCACTAGTAATCTTCCTAAAGTCCAAGATATCATATTTTGACTATATTAAAGGTTTAAAAACGTGTCATAGGCATAAAGGGGTCCAAAGTTACAAGATCTACACATAATACATGATAAATACAAAGTTAATGTCTAAAGATGGCAACCTAAGCAAATACTTGTGTAAAAGTCTAACCAAACTAAATCTTGAACATAATAATGTAAGTAAATACTATCATGAGTTTCTAGTGGCAAGATTTATGGTGAAACATGAAGTTAAATACAAGTAAGTAGACTTTTATAGTTCAAAATGGTGTTTAGACAACAATGTGAGTCAAGACTTGCTAATGGAGTGTTCTAGTTATACATAGGAACTAAGAATACTTGTTAGGACAAGATTTAACTAGAAGAAATGAAGATGGAACCTTGTGGGAGGGGTATGTAGGCCGAAAAATAATGATGATGATGGTTACTCCTGAGTGTTCTTGCTTCGGTTTTGGGAGCAAAGAGAGAGAGAAAGTTCTTGAAAGTGAAAGTAGCAAATGAATGTTTGGTTGAAAAGGTGTTTATGTATGAGAGTCAAATGAGAAAGGGAGGGTGTTTGGTTGTGTTTCGGTTCTCACCAAACCGAGAGAAAGAGAGACGGGTTAGAGGGAGAGAGAGGTGGAAAGAAATAGGTGTTTGGGTCTTGGTTTGTTTGATAATTATCTAGTAAATTTGGTAGGTTACTAAAGTCTAAGTGTTTGTGTGTGTGTGTTAGTTTGGAACCGAAAAGAGAAGGGAGAAGGGCTCGGGTTCGAGCCTTCTTCTTGGCCGGTTCGAATGGGCTCCAAGGGGAGTCAAGGGGGTTTAATCTTGTGGTAAGTGGGTGTGTTTGTGGCTGCAATGTTTGAGAGGGAATAAGGGTGTAAAATGGTGGGAAACTAAGGACCTTTGGTCCATAGTCTTGGCTTCTCTTGAGACAACATTTGCCTATAGTTGTTAAAGGGGTTATAGGCATGTTGGAGGATGTCTAAAGGTGAAGTAATGTCATAAAAGGAGGTAAACACTTGTACTTGGGAGTAACTAGACAAATTAAATGGTAAGGTGGTGGTGGTTACTTGATTTCGGCCGAGAAAAAGGGCAAGAGGGTCGCGGGTTCGAGACCCGGCCCTTGCATGGGTGAGGAGGAGTGGGACGGTCCAAGGGAAAAGGAGAAGAGAAAGGAATAAGATGGTGGATCAAATACTACGCGGAATGAATAAAAGAATTAAACGAATCGAGTGAAACGAAACATTTTATAAAAATGGTTATCCACGACGTTTGGAAATAATAAAATGATAACTTAGGTGAACTCAAAATATTACAAAAGTTTATACTTTGAAAACCTACATTGCATGTGTATATATATAACATTCATGCAAGAATACATTTGTCGCGAACGTTAATAAAGCTAAATAAAATGTTTTGGACGTAAAATATATTAAGGTTTACGTAAGGAATGGATCACAAGTCTCGTTTCGTTGTCGTCGTCTAAACACATTGTTACTTGGTATGAAATTGCTAATATAAGTTATACATATGAAATGTGTGTCATAAGATGACAAAGGTTGATAAAATGTAAATTATAGTTTAATGATTTAAATGAACGTAAAGTGACAATGAAAATAATGATAATCCACAAGATGATGGGATCATGTTTAACGTTTACCACATAGTTTGGTAAGTTTGACAAATGGGTTCGGTTAGTCGTTTTATTATTATTGAAATTCCAGCGACCATTCCGTGCAAAGAAGTCATCATGTTCAATTATTGTTTACAACATGACTTAAGGCTACGTCAAGGCTATATTCCTAATGTAAATGAATGTAATTATGATAAAATTGGCACGTTGCAAGTAAACAGTTACGTAACACAGTTAACACATAAGTATATATTATCGTTTTAAGTCCTTGGAAAACTTACGGGTTGTTACAGAAGTCCATTGTAGAACTTTTCTATGATCGCCCAGTCCGTCAACCCGTGTTGCGGACATCTGCTCAGAAGGGTATTGAATCGCTCGTATGCGACCGAGTAAGGCTCATCAGACTCCATTTTGAAAGAATGGAATATTTCTTCCCGAGTACGCGCAGCCTTGGCTGGAGGATGATACTTTTTTAGGAATTTTAACTTCAGATCGTCCCAGGTGGCGATCGAGTTAGGCGGAAGCGTCTCGAGCCACTCGGCGGCTCAAGAGGTAAGGGAGAAGGGAAACAAGCGCAGATAAATAGTGTCGTTCGTGACTCCCGTGAGTCCGAACGTGTTGCAGATTCGAATAAAGTGCGAGATATGCGTCGGCAAATCTTCGCTTCACGTCTGTGGAACTGGATAGAATTAGTGAGAGCGTTGATGACGTGAGACGGAACTTGCCAATTAGTGGTGTTGGCAATGTTGGGTTGTGTTGGAA
>JBCNJP010000010.1:361605-388606 GCA_039602395.1 Deinandra increscens subsp. villosa | reverse complement strand
TAACTTAACATGTTAACATGCCACATAGGCGCCACGTCACCTTTAACACCACATTGGAAAGTTTAACATGGGTGGGGGATACTCCATGTGGTGTTAAACTTATTTTATTTATTGTTTTTTCTTTTTACTTTCCAATTATTTTAATGACTACAAATCGGTTTTTTTTTTTTGGTTTTTTTGTATCGCCTTCGAATAATAAAAAAAAATTTAAAGAAGATGCTTAAATAATTAAAAAAAAACACTACAAATAGATTTCTTAAAAAACATAAAACTACAAATATTCCAAAAAAAAAAACAACTACAAATACTTCATTTAAATAAAAAGAACTACTTGTCGTCACGTAACTCCGCCATGATTTTTCGCTTTTCTTTCTCAATCATATCTCGTTGCTTCGGATCCAAGTTCGTGGTATCCATGCCGAGAAGACGGAATTGTTGAAGACGTAATTTTTTCTCAGGAATTTGGGTTCTTTTTTCATGCTCCGCGTTAAACCTCGACATTTGCGCGTTCATCTTCTCGTCCATTTCGAGCTCCTTTTCTAGACGAATTGACTTCTTCTTTCCCACGGGCCTTCGCAAAACCTCTTGTTCTTGAGGTTGCGTTTCATCTTCGTCCTCGAACACCGAATCCTCGTTTAAATTTATGTTGCACCGTCCCGTTGAGTTAGATCCCATGGGACTATCGCGATCGGTCGAGGAACACTTCTTGCTAGCGTTGGTGACCTCCACAATCTCAGCGAACTTTAGAGACGATTTCAATATTTGATAATGTTGAAGAAGATGTGCCGAGTTGGTGTTGTCGTCTTTGTATCGATTAACGGCGATGTTGATCAAATCGCCGTCGCTCGCACCGCTTGGACGAGTTCGTTCCACGCCCAAAAAGACCCCATGGAACTTGACAACTTTTTTCTTGATGGTGCCCCACTTGCCGCTAAGTTTGTCGTTGTTGCGAAATGTCGGGATCTCATCGGGTCTCGCCGCCGCCTTCTTGCTAGTGTGGAATTTTTTACTAACTCGATCCCAAAACGCATCTTTTGTTTGCAAGTTACCTATTTAGAAAATATAAAAATAGAAACGTTAGTTGGTGATTTCTAAAATATAAGAAAAAAAATTCTAGATTTAAATTATTTTTAAAAAAATACCAATTTTTGGGTCCTCCGATGTATCGATATAAGCCCGAACTAGATGTAACTCCTCTTCGGTATTCCATGGCACCCGTCCTTCTTGCTCTTGGAATCCTTCGATCGGTTTTTTCCCCTTCCCTATATCATCGTCTTGATCTAGAAATGGTGTTTGCGGGTGCGATGGAACGGAAGTGAAATTCGGTGAGAAAACGGGTTGCGATTGGAATGGAGAAGAGAAGCCTTGAGGTGGCGGGTTTTGCCCCCATTGAGCGTAATTGGTAAACGAGGGGTTGGGGTTGTAGACGTTTGAGGGTTGTTGACCCAAAAACAACGGGTTAGGTTGGCCCCCCCACATCGGCATATGCCACGGTTGAAGGTTCGGGTTGTTGGGAGGGGTGTTGCTTGAGGAATCTTGATTTTGTTGGTTTGGATTCATGGTGTTTTTTTTTTAAATGTTAAAGAAAGAAAGAGTAGAATAGAGAGAAAGGTGTAAAAATATGAATAAAGTGGGGTTTTTATAGGTGAAAAGGTAAAAAAATTGGCTGAATTTTTTTTTTTTTAATTAAAGGGCAACGGTCGAATTTTTAAACGTTGCACAACGGTCCCTCCCTTTAACGCCCGTTGAACTCTTGGCGTGGGAGAATGGTGCCACGCCATAACGGCAGGGCGGGGCGGTGTTAGCACCAATTGGCGCCGCCATAGCGTTGTTTGGCGCCGGTATACCGGGTGCGCTTATACCCTAGCCGGTTCAGCGCGGTGTAAACCGCGTCGATTTGCGCGAACAACATGTTATCATAGTGAAGGTTGTTCGCCGGATCTATAACTCCGTCATTTGGCTGAAGCAGAACAAAATCGAGCGGAACTTGCTTCGGATCCGCCTTGTACGCGAATAAAAGATAAACGTTTTTAAAATATGGATAATATGTTTTGGAAAGGAAATCGAGAATCGGAGAGATGCATTGTTTCAGATCTGGCCGGAAAGTGCCGGAGGACGGAGGGTACGAGTTTTGAATTTAGTCCCACTGGTCCCACATTTCTTTTTCTTTTAGAATTTAGTTTTTCTTCTAAATTACAAAAAACAGCTTCTATATTTTTTAATTTTTATTTAAATTACAAAAACAGTCCTTATATATTGTTAATTTACATAATTAGCCCCCGATGTGCAAATTGACTGAAATACCCCTTGATTTAACAGAAATATTTAGCCCCGTTAGCTAAAAGGACTCAAATCGCACAAAAATGCAAACCACAGAGTATCAGATGATAATTTTTCAACTTTTAGACTCAAGTGGCAAAGATGGCAAACCACAAGGACGCAAACCGTAAATAACTCTTTATATAAATAGTTCTTTAGTTGTGAAAAAATTAAATTGTCTCTTAACTTGACATATAAAACTAACAGGGTTAATGTTATGGACCAAAAATAATTACAAACAATGAACTATATGACATGTTAAGACAATAATTTTTAAGCTAAAACGATTAAAATTCTCAAACCGATTAAAACTCTCAAACCACCACATGGAGCAAAATATTAATTTACTCTTGAAAATATGTATAAAATCTCCCATAAAAATATTAATAATAATAATACGTTTTTTCATATGTATTTTGCGGTACTCATTTAGAACAAGAAATCGCCGCCGTTCGCATTCTACGGCACTACGGAAACCCTAATTCCCAAATCCATGTCTATATAACAACACATTCTTCACTATATTTAAAATTATCCGAACACCAATTCCACATCCAACAATTGCTTTACAGGTATCGTCTTCTGATCTTTTTTTTGTTCTTTCAATACTGATGAGAAGGAAGGGGATATCGATGATGAAGAAGTTAAGGCTTGTTTCTCATGAACATTCGCAGTGGCCGCCTGATTGAACTTTCGCCTTCGCCAGGCTTGAGAGTTCGTGTTGCTTCTATCCTTCCTTGGATGTCTGAGATCCCCCTTCCCTCTCTTTTTCTTTTCAAATCGTTTATAATTTCCCCAATTTCGAATCGATTGAGATCGTCAGCGGTTTCATTCGTCTGGATCTGATTCCTTTTCAATAATCATGATCCGATATGTGTCTGAGATACTTAGTCTGACTGATTCTACAATTTTCTGATCAGTTTTAGGTCTCTGGATCTGATCTGATTCATTTTCAATAATCATGATCCGATTTGTGTTTGAAACATGTGATTCCATTAGTATGATTGATTAATTTTTTTTTTTTGCGCACAACTCCAATTTTATTTCACGAATAAAGGTTACAGCTTAGTCCGACATACGGGGCAAGCGGACAACAAGCTGCGCCGCAAGCCCTTTTTGAATAGCAAAACCTAAGTGGATAAAAACAAGTTTCTTAGCTTTAGGAGTCACTATATGTCATCCGGTCCTTATCCTTATAATTTTGCTAAATTTCGAATCGATTGAGATTGTCAGTGGTCTCATTCGTCTGAATCTGTTCATTTTTGCTTGTCAATCTGATTCCTTCTTGATAATCATGATCCGATATGTGTGTGTGGTTTCATTAGTCTGATTTTACAATTTTCTGATCAGATTTAGGTCTCTGGATTCGATTCCATTAGTCCTGATTGATTGATTTATTTTACAAGCATTTGGTCATTATGAGTTGCAATTTTGATCGATTTTATTGTGGTTTGAAGCTGCTGATGATAATCCAAAGGCTTGTTTCTCAGAGACATTCGCAGTGGCCGACTAAGAGCTTTCGCCTTCGCCAGGCTTGAGAGCTTATGCTGTTTTGCTCCTTCCTTGGATGTCTGAAGTTTTTTTTTTAATTATAAATATTTATTTTTATTTAAAGTAGGAGGATAATTTTAGGGTTTCTCAATGATGATTTCATTCATAGATGACGAGTCTGATAATCCATTCCTTTCATCATGAAGACTAATCGAGGCATTTGTCTGAGAGATTTATAACCCTCATCTAATTAGTTCTCTTACCGTGTTTTTATTCTGTTAAATCTTATTTTGCTTATTAAACGGCATTAGAAAAAGAATTTTAAAAATATGCAAATTAACCTAGTTCATTACCAAAACATCTATTGTTTCCAAATAAATTGTAATTGTGTAGTACGGGTCCTCGAAACCTAGTGAAATATAGAGCAACTTATCCAAGTTTTTATTTTTTTCTTTAAACTAAGAAAAATAACTTATCCAAATTCTATATTGTAACTTTTTTACGCTTTACGTTTAACGTTAATTTTTCGTATTAATTTTAGTTATGTGTATTGCACATGACATAATATCCTTGTTTTTTCATTTATCTTGTGATTTATGTTTTAAATCTGTTGATGATAATCCAAAGGCTTGTTTCTCCTAATCATTCATAGTGGCCGACCAAGAGCTTTCGCTTTCGCCAGATTTGAGAGCTTATGCTGTTTTGCTCCTTCCTATGTGTGAAGATTTTAAAATATATATATATATATATAAAATTAAGATAATAGTTTTAAGGTTTCTCGATGATGATTTCATTCATAGATGACGAGTCTGATAATCCATTCATCGTGAAGACTAATCGAGGCATTTGTCTGAGAGAAAATAACCAAATTCTAAGGTGTGTTTGGTTGTGGAAAACACATTTTGTTTTTCATTTCTGTTTTTTAAGAAACATGAAAAACAGATAACACATTCAAATTGTAGTTTTTCAGAACTTTTTTTTTTGAGGAAAATAGAAAACGGTGTTTTTTAACTTTTAAATTAAAATTGAAAAACATTTTTTTTTTTATTTTCTGTTATCCGTTTTCTAGATTTATACTTTGAAAAAAGATGGAAAACTCATATTTTCTAGAAAAATGAAAATGGAAAATTGAAAAACTTTTTTCACAATCAAACGCACCCTAAAGTTTTTATATCCTATGATTAGGGCTCCATATAGACAAGAGAACCGAAAATAACACATAGCTGGACATGTTTTCTGGTGTGTATTTATTATTTTATTTTATAACAAGAACACAAACTCAAACAGAAGTAAGCCCGAGCAATTGTAATCAACAAGTTACACTTACATGAACCCTATTACTTGTCAAATTATTGAAGTAAACCCGAGCAAGTTACACTTACATGAACCCTATTACTTGTCAAATCGTTGTGAACCAAACATTACTTGTCAAATTATTGAAGTTGACCCAAGCAAGTTACACTTACATGAACCCTATTACTTGTCAAATCATTGTGAACCAAAGTTTGATCCACCAATTCTTTATCGAGATATAATTCATCATGAAGTAAATTCGATATGCAATACTAATAGTCTATAGGATAAAATATATAAAATAAACTTACTATTATAGCTCAAAAAGGCTCGAAATACTATGACATGTAACACTGGATTTTTTATACTTAACTACATCTCTATAATTTAGAGTTTTCTTCTTATTTTTATATCTATTGGAAACTTCATTTCCTTCTTTAGGCTAGCCGTAATAGGGCTTGAAAGGGTATTTCGTGCCGCTTTAATGCCCCTTTCACGCCCCTCACCACTACGCCGGGGCGTGAAAGCCAAAAAAGAGAGGGAAGGCGTGAGATTTCTAGCGCCGGAAATGAGAGGATGTTTGGTCAAAGTGAGGCTTGAAATGAGGCTTGATAGGGATTAAGATAGAGTTGAAATTGGAGATATATATTTTAAATTTTATTGATGGAGAACTGTTGTGAATGCTTTAAACAAAATTTAACAAAAACTTTTTATAAAAATATGATTTAGTTATATAATAAAGATAGAGTTGAAATTGGAGATATATATTTTAAATTTTATTGATGGAGAACCTGTTGTGAATGCTTTAAACAAAATTTAACAAAAACTTTTTATAAAAATATGATTTAGTTATATAATAAAGATAGAGTTGAAATTTCTCTATATGATTTGTTTGGCCTCATTGATATGTCCCAAATATCTCCAACCTTTTTCCAATAATTTTCGCAAGTCAAAATTTTGTATGAACTTTCTTGGGATTTGTTGAAAGTCCCAAATATCTCCAACCTTTTTCCAATCATTTTCACTAGGCAAAGTTTTGTATGAACTTTCTTGGTATTTATAACTCACAAAGCATCCTTAAACTCCGATCTTGTAGACAATAATATGGCATATGTGTCATTCAAGTGAGTACTAACATCTGTTTATTTTGCTTTTTTAGTTATTTTGAAAGCTCACCAAAGAGATGCAATCGGTCTAATATGTGATAAATCATCTTGTACCAACAAGTTTAAAATATGTGTCCTACATCAATAACAAGTTTATCTTCAAGAGCTGCCCTTTAGGTGTCTAGCTTCCACATTGTTAAACGTTTTTGAAGCGTTTTCTGTCCAATGTCATAATTCGAAATGCAATCTTGCCAAGTTGACGCACACATGCGAGATCTTATTAAATGCCGGATTAACTTATTTCATCATCAAATTAAGAATATCCATACTTAACAAAATTGAATGGCAACTCATGAACCATGATCATATGACATAATTTCTCTCATCCTATATGGAAGTTAATTTCAGTTGTCTTTTATCTCTAATAATGGATCAGATGAAAAAAATCAGATAAAAAAACATGATGAATTGGTTAACAGGTTGAAATATTAGATTATTTATTTAGATTACCATTATTAATTTAGTTCACCATTGTAATTGTAGTAATGTAGTTCTTAGAAATTATAGTTGATCATTCATGAAAATGCAAAGAGATGGCCCATAAGTGCTTAGGAGTAAAATGAACCCTTACCCAAATCCGGCTACTTAAATGGGTATAAATGATGAGGAAGTATACAAATGTTCTTTCAAAATTGTTGGTGACGTTATAATAAGGAAATTATCCCAAGATCTTTAATTTTTTTATTATTTCTTCTTTTAATTCATGTTATTGGTAGATGAGGTTTTGGGAAAGGGACCTTAAAATAAGATTTTGAAATTTGTTGATTTGATTGGTGGGTAATTTAGAATTGGTTTATTGGATTTTAATAATTAAACTAGTCTGATTGATTAATATTAATTCGTATTTCATTCACTCCCTACAATAAATCAAATTATCAAGACATTGGAATCTGTTACACCGTTGTTAAATCAACCCTTACACAGTTAGATGTTTGCTGATATCACATCCTGTATGTTTTTTTTTAACCAAGTTATTAAAATAGAGAGACTATTCTTGTAATTTCTATAAACACATCTCCCTCCTTAAAAAAATATTTTGTTGTCTCCGACTATGTCCATTCCCGTATTCAACAAATTCTCAACGAACCTTTAAAATGAACCTTGCAATGATCTCGTAACAAGAAACCGAATCAGATGACACCAAATTTGAAGTGTAATTGTACGTTTATAAAGGTATGGACTCGCAACACCAAAGCGAAGCTAACGATATCAACTTTGGACAAAAAACTATAGGTTTAGAAATTCCGCCATTGATGAGCCAATGAAGAAGATGAATTGTCAAATTCTGTAACTACTTTATTTGTGCCGGTTTATCAATCGATAGCAACAGTTTGATGAACACATCAGCAACCGACGATGGAAACAAGTACGATTTCACAGTGCAAAACGAAGGTCAGGATGTAACGATTAAGACTGGCATCGTCATGACTTGAGCTCTTATGCGGCGTTGTTGAGGATTCGAAGGGTGGATTCGAAGCGGTAGGGTTGATTGGATGGCTGGTCGGGTGTGAGCTTGGATCCAGATGTGTAAGTGTATGAGAGAAAGATGTTGCAGGACTCGGAGAGTAGTGCCGGCGCCGGTAGGGGTTGGGGG
The DNA here is from genome assembly GCA_039602395.1 of Deinandra increscens subsp. villosa. Classification (NCBI taxonomy): domain Eukaryota; kingdom Viridiplantae; phylum Streptophyta; class Magnoliopsida; order Asterales; family Asteraceae; genus Deinandra; species Deinandra increscens. Next base: position 380,743 of record JBCNJP010000010.1, on the reverse strand, counting down.
TTTGATTTATTTAATTTGTTTAATTTTGTATTTTTAATTTAGGGAAGGTGGAAATATTTTACAGAATTACAAAAATAGTTCCTCTATTTTAATAACTTGGTCTATAAAACATATATAGGATGTCACATTAGTAAACAACTAACAGTGTTACGATTGATTTATTGATGCATTGATAATCAGGATTATTGTTGGAATAAATTAAATACATATTAATATCGGCCAATCATGTATGACTGAGATTATTAAAATCCAATAAACCTTTGGAATTTGATATGAGATGGCCTGTTGTTGAAGTTATGTAGGGATTCCATCATTTTTATTCATGTGTTACGATTTTTTACATACATAAATTGGCCTAAGTTATTATCTATTGTTGTGTTCCGGCTGCAATATCAGGACATAAATCCTAGTTCCTTATAATCAAGTAACTCTACAACTAGATAAACATACAGAAAAAAAAAAAAAAAAAACCAAGATTTATCTCCTAATCTCTATCTTAATTCAATTTGAATATATATCCTACATGTTCTCTGATATAAGCTGATTCAAGATGACTAATCTCCCAAAAATAAAGACCCTTAAACGGGTTAGACTCCAAAGAAAAAATGAGAGAACCAAATAGAAATTACTTTGACATAAACCTTCTGCTTCCAATTTCTGGAACAATTACAAATTAAATAAGATCATCTGCACGACTAATTATGCTTTATAATGCTGGGTAATGAAGTCTTGATCAGGTTCAATTTAATGTGGACACGAAAGCCAACTAGTTTAGGTATATTTTAGCTTATTTATTGTTTTCTTGTTGACTAAGTTAGAAAACTTAGTTGTATCTCTATCTATAGTGGTTTCTACTTGTAAACCTCTATCATGAGAAGTGCGAGGTAAAAAGCAAATAAACAAAAACCTGCTTGTAGACCATGGACATAAATCATATCGACTGAACCACGTAAATTTTTGTTTGTTCTTGTGTTCATTTATTTTCTGCAACGTGTTCGTTGATTGTGTGTTGCTTCGTGTGCATATACCCTAACATATAATTGCATAAACGAAATAAAAAAATGGGCGGTTCAGAGATAAAACAACAGTATCACCATATCAAGTTTGACCCATAAATGATCACTTGTATATTTGATACTGTACCACAAATATCACTAAAAATTTAGTTCACAAAGTATAAATAGAGGAGTTATAAACCAAAATACTAGAAGGACCAATACACTAATTTGCTTAATTATGATTTCTTTGTCCTAATGGTTGAACACACATCAGCATCTAGTGCAAAAACCAAACTAAAGAAATCATCAGATGCTTTCGAAAAACCTAGCATGCGACTTACCCGACTCAATAGGGTGGTAACATTAATAGGCTTCTTTCTATACTCGCTTTCAGATTATACGCCGAGTAAAAGATTTGCCGGTTTTGAGTTTTACACTTTCTTTATGATCTGCACAACATCTTCATCTTCAAGTTCATGCTCCTGTCATTTATGAAAAGTTATAAGAAACGTTATCATCGAGGTGTTACATGAGACCTGTGTATATTTAGCTCATACAACCTCCTCATTTGCTTTATGTGTAAAAAAGACTAAAATTGCTATGATATGATTTTTGTAACCATATTTAAACAGCTAGTTATCTATAAAATATATAGAAGTAGATCAAAGTGTTTCCTGGCCACCCAAACCAACTTTTTTCAACCAGGGGAGTTCATAAACCGTTTGAACAACTCAAACCGAAGCAAGTCAGCCACTTTGAGATTGATGCAATTCACGATTGGGTTTTCGTGTTTTGGGAGTTTACCGGTCCGGCCGACAGTTTGGAACTAGGAACCAGCCGTTTAGCCTTTGTTTGTTTTCTTTTTAATTTTTGAGATATGCAATATGTATCAATTTTATGTACCATCTTATCATTCTAAGAATTTGAATATAGACTAATTGGTTCAAATAGCCAAACCGCTAAAATCAGCCCACCCAACCCGGCAAGTTTGATTTGTTGTTTTCTGAAGTAGTTGGCCTAGAACTTTTGTTAAAACCAGCCGAAGCAGAACGTGGGACACCCAAAGAGTCTGACCCGCACCAGATTACTGGTTTTGACTCGAACCCATCTGTAGAATGAATGGGTATGAAAATAAGCATGTGACATTCAGATTACCTTGCCAACTCTTTGCGGCTTGTGTTTGGCACTAGAACCCCAGACCAATGCACTGCATTAAAATACGAGATAAGTGACAAAATGTCCGTATGAAATATCATCAAGCATACTGAAAGTATATGTAAGACTACATGAGTTTTTACTACCAATAATAAATTATTTCCAAGTTTTATAAAAATTATTTCAGAAAAACTACTTACTACTTAAACTGCTTAAGCATGTCCTTGTGAATTCTAAAGCAAAAATCCTCAACGGTTTTCCTTTTAGAAGAAAGAATTACAGGGTCCTCATAGTCCGGATTCATCCCTTTGGGTTTCGTGTAAATACGAGTCAAATTGAGATATTCCCATATCATTTCTAGCAGACCATCAAGATTCCATTCCAAGTGAGCACTGCAATAGATCATGGAAATTACAATGAGATGCCACTAATAAAATCCATATAAAAGAAAAGAGATTATAGCATTGCAATCCATATATGTACCTAACAGGGCAGTAGTGAGGAAGTTTATCCAATATCTCCAGCTCTTCAAATGTTATCTGGTCTATTTTGTTGACAACATAAATGCAAGGCGTATAAATCCTACTACCTTCAATAACATCTATGAGATCATCGGCAGTTGCATCAAACCGAAGGGTAACATCAGCATTATGTATTTTATATTCACTGCATATCGCCTTCACTGTTTCAACATCCAGATGTGTATTAGCAACCGTTGATGTAAAATTAATCCCACCCTTTTCTTTTTTCCTGAATGTCAGATTTGGGGGCTCCTTATTTAACCTGAACCATATAACAACAGAATTGAAGTTTGATAAAAACAAAAAAAATAAAGTGATAATAGCAATCAGATTAATATGTATGGCACAAATGCATTTCGTCAAATAAATCTAGCAAGGGCTAAATCACGCAAAAGATGTTTTGTTTTACCATATAGAATTCCAAAACATTTGTATCTAATAATAATTTTTCTCAATATTGAGAAATCAAGTGGAAAGATACAGTTATAAGAGCACATTACTAGGTTATAAACTTGCCTAATGCCAAACCCTTCGAGCTCTTTTTCAATCAGACGTTTGTGCGTTATTGGCTTTATTGCATCCAGCACAATCAGGATACAGTTGCATGTCCTGGCAGTGCTAATAACCTAAAGAGCAAGAAAATTCCTTGTTAAAGAAAAAAAATCCAAACACTACGAACATCATGTTAGCGATGGTCCAAAACTTTCGAGAAATGAAACATAATCATCCCTGGCAACAGAATTTGTGCTTAGATATACATAAACTTTTGATTCAAAAAAATTGCAAGAAAGTAAAGAAGCAGATTAATGGATTACCTGCCTTCCTCTACCCTTTCCATCTTTGGCACCCTCAATAATACCAGGAAGATCCAACAACTGCCAACGAAAGACGCAACCAATAAATACTAAAAAACAATACAAGCAAATATATCATAGAGCAAGGTATACAAGGTTTGTGTCAGAATTTTAATTTCCTTCAATTTAAAGAATTAAGATAATGTGCATCCAAGGCTACATCACAAGATATATATTTACAACATTTTCAATCATATAATCTGGTATTCAGTAAAATAACAAAAGCTCTCATTCTATCTCCTTTTTAAAACACACCTGGAAAAAAAAAAGTAAAACAGAAATAGTAGTACCTGAATCTTAGCTCCTCGATATGTGATAACACCTGGAATGCAGGTGAGAGTGGTAAACTCATATGAAGCAACCTGGTAGCAACATAATACAATGAGCCTTCAGAATGCCAAATGTGAGTTGAACACTTGAAAACTAATCAGATTCTCAGTAAAGTCAACTTATTTAGAAGTGTTGATTTCCCAATAGATTAATGAAATAGATACCTCTGAAAAGGTGCCAGTTAATTTATTTAAAAGTGTTGATTTCCCAACCGAAGGGAAACCCACAAGACCAACCCTCGCATCACCACTTTTTGTAACATCAAAACCTTCACCAGCACCACCACCACCCTTTGTTGTAGGTGTGAGAAGCTCCCTTCTCAATTTTGCAAGCTTAGCCTGAAATCACAAATCCACTGAACCATTTAGTTTTGCTTGATGAATTAAATGGGCCCCGAAAGCAGTCTACTTGAGGAAAATGACTCATATGTACCTTCAGTAATCCCAAGTGATGTGCAGTTGCTTTATTCTTTTGGGTCTTTGCCATCTAAAAGGACAAAAATGATAGCATTTAACAGAGATAAAATAGGCCACTCAAGATCATATCAAACTTGGTCAAGCTTCAATAAATATAACGGAGGAATTAATGAAAAAGCACTTTTGAGTAAACTATAGCTCCCAAAGGCAAAAACAATGCGACAAGAGGCAAAAATTAACTAAATAATTTCTCTACAAAGTTGGTGTATAATTTCACAAGTACCACCACATTCTATTTCCTCAGCTTGTTCAATAATTTTGACTTGGATTTATTAATTTGACACTTTTGAACAATGTCAGGTAAAACACCTTGACAAAAATTCAACACATTAAAAAGATGTCTTGTTGCTTTTCTCCTTCAAGGCAGTTGAAACTGATTTTACAATTCAATCTAGCATGGTGTTGGTCTCCTCAAACTTGGCTATTTGCCGTGGTAAAATTAAAAATATTAGAAGCAATCATGATAAGTTTCTAGGTAAGGTTAACAATAGATTATCACCTAAGCAAATGTTTTAAGCAACACCAATAGTAGTCTATGAACTCTTAGACCACATATGGAATCTACCTCTTGTATACTTTTTGATAGTTGGACCAGATTTCACAAAACACCTCCGCTAAGGCGCTAATGAGATACAAGGAATTTAAATCATTTATATCTACCCCAACAACGCACCGAGATGCTAAGTGCCTAACAATCTTACTAATCTGATAACTTCTAGTATGAAGTTCAAAAAATTAGTTCTGAAATATCATTCAGTTCTACTCGGTACTTAGCTACTTATATTCAACAACAGTAAAACCAAATTTTATAAGCTTACTGAAATTTAAAAACTAATAACAAGGATTTTGAAAATACGGGCAATTTCCAAACATTTTAAGTAGATGCTAAAACTCAAACTGTCTAGATAGCTCTTAATCTGAAGTTCAATGACAATTTATATAACAGTCAATAAGTACTTCCTCCATCCTCAATCCCATAACTTGTGATGAATGATGATCCTTACTAAATACCAAAATCGCATAACTTTGAACCCTTTTTTAACATAAATGCAATAATGGCGTTTTTGGACCCATAGTCATCATTTACAAAAGGCACTCTATACACACGCTTTGGTCCAAAAACTTAATATGGGGCTGATAATATTTTTGGGATCATGAATTTAATGCAAAGTTATTGTGCATCACTAGCAAAATCTTCTATTATTAGCAAGGGATCCAAAGTTCCAAACTCAAAATCCTTTTTACATTTCCAGTCACTCCCAGGGTGAGTTTATAGGGCTTGTAGATTAAAGTATTAAACAATTAAAATAAACGATGTTTTCCTTAAAAACTCAATTTTAACTGATTGTAAATTTGCAGTACATTAAAATATGTGTCCCCTACAATGGTCCTTACAACTATTTCTTATATCAAAGGATTACAAAGCTTGTTACTAACACCTGTTATCCATACCTTCCAAACATACATACTTGAGTGACCTTGTTCTTCAAGACAGAATGACAGATAGACTACAAACTGAGGAAGCCTAATGAAGGCAATTTAAACTACTTTGAGTGAGATGATGTGTACATTGGCGATTTATTTGCCACCTGATATTCAGGCTGGGACACACTAACTACCAAGATGGATGGCAAATCAAATGTTGAAATAAATTTGAAAGGTAGTAAGAGAAACTTGGAGTTGAATCTAACTATTCCATCAATGATAACTTTTGAAAGCGATCCTATTTTAGTATCACAGGTGCACACTCCATACAGCACAACAAGCAAGACATATATATTCATGCTTTCAAAAGCTTACCTTTCACCAGTAACTATACTCTACCAAACTAACTCAATGATAAAACCGATCAAAGTTTAATCATCTGTCCCCAAGAAGGGACCAAATGTTGACCAGTGAGTTCAGTATAGTACTATCCAAACTTAAACGAGATTTTGATTTTATTAAAATAGAGCCCGTGCAAATTCCAATGTTTTAATAATAGATAGCATAAACACATAAAGTTCAATAAACTAGTAAAAATGTTCACAATCTTATTAACTTTGCAGCTGATATTAGCTCAGTCAACATCAGAAATCAAAGTGCAGCTCTTTCTTTTAAAATAACCATTGACATGATTTCTTCCCTTTTCTCCATTAGTATTCAAGTGCAAACTTCTGTACATATTTCATAGAAATTTACACACTCTGCTCAAATTTGGCAATCCAAATTGAGCTTCCACTAGATAACAAAATTTGTGCAAAACTGCCGTATATGTAAGAAAGAAAAAATATCATAAATCGAGTAGCCACTTTCCAATGGAACTGGGGCGGGTAATCTCGGAAAAGTGTACTTAGATCACATCGCTTGACATTCGATTACCAAAACTAGTAAGACTTGGCGAGGTTTCTAGGGTTTGCAAACTAATTCCTATACCGCCTACGAGTTATGTATGTGTATGAAAATATGAGAGTACATGGATTAAATAGAGTAGGGATGATACCTCATCTTCGATGTCTTTGATTTTCTGCATAACGGTCGCCATTGTTGGGGCAAAGAAAGTGTGCGAGAGAGTATCTGTTTGAAAAAAAATATGCAGAGTTCTAAACAAAATGGAGTCGCAGGTCATATGCCCCCTAAAACCCAATTTTTTAGTTTTTTAACAAAAAAATAGGGAGTGATCCCGGTAAATACCGAGACAATGATATAAAAAGAAGCGTCCTGCTATTTGGTTATCCTATTTTATTTTTAGACTTCGCATACGTTGTGTATAGTCGAATAAGTAGCATATTTTCCTTTTTATGGACGCCGCCGACATAAAATTCAAGGGGTTGTACGATTTGATCGATATATACGCAACGTATAAGTCTATACGTTGCATATAAGTACTTTTCAGAGCCCAATCATTACTATTCAGAGCCTAATACGTTAAGTATATGCGTATTGGACTGTCCAAATAGCAGATTTTGTCTTTTAGTGCTTGTCCCGGTAGAAAACCCCAAAAAGAATTATACGACCTAAATTGAAAACAAAATTGAACTAGATAATAGATCCGCTAAATATTCAATAATATCAAATTTACAAGATTAAAAAAAAGATACTTGAATACAATATATTTTGTTACATTCGCCTGGCGGCCATCTTTATCTAAAATTAAGATTTTGATACCCATTTTGCTCTTCACTCTTGATAAAGCAACGTACAGCTGGCGATGGGAGAATATCGGGTTCTTTAAAAATAGTCCAACTTTAGACAACGATTGACCTTGGCTTTTGTCTATGGTCATTGTAAAACAAACCAAAATTGGAAATTGTCTTCTTTGAAATCTGAAAACAATCTGCTTATCTGTTCGAATCAATGAAAGTCTTGGAATAAACGTTTGATGGCCATTATTATTTCCCGGTTTGATTACTGCTTCAAAAACACGTTTACCCAAATATATAATCTGAAGTCTGGTCCCATCGCGTATCCCATTTCTTTGATCAATATTTCTGAGCAACATTACAGGAACCCCGACTTTCAAAAGTAGTCTATGATTTGAAATGCCAGAGAAATACACCGAATTCAGAAGCTCCGGTGAATATAAAATGCGATCAAAGCTATCGTGGACAAAATCATCTTCACATATACTATCAAAACTCAAATACTCATATGCAGCCAAAAATAGCAAATGATTATTAATAATATAAACTGCGATGAAAATAAAATGAACAAAATCATCTTAACATATAATATAAGAACTTAAGTACTTATGTATCACCTGGACCCAAAGATAGCAAACGATTGTTAATATCATCCACAACTTCATTAGTAGGCACAAGAACTTATATTTCCTTTCAAAAACCGGGATCTTTAAAATTCTGAAGCAGTGATGAGTAAACAAAGTTAACAGGATCTAATGCATTGTTAATAAGAAGATCATTAGGAATGACTATATCAGATTCACCATCATTATCTCCACCAACTTTTCCTTCTCCAATATCTAGTATTCATTAAGAAAAAGTTGTAGTTTCTTGTATATCAGCTGAATCTTTTCCTTGTAGGAGACGAGTATTCTTTGTTAATCTAAGAACCTTACATTTTCTCCAGATATAAGAGGAAGTTATGCAAGAACTAACAACGTCTTCAGGTGGCTAAGTATTCATTTATGTTATATTTACAGCAATGTAAAAACTTCCAAAACCATAAGCATCACCATAAGAAATCCAAACTTTCTTAGACCTTAGTTAACCAATCGTCATGCCAAACACGTACAAAGACATATAAAGCAAAGCACATATCAAAGTAAACACACAGGACACGCATGTCAAAGCTTCCTTTTTAACTATTAACATGACCTTCAAAAAGTTCACGTTTCTTTTACCCTTCTCACAAACTTCAAAAGTGAATAAATTATAAGTTGTATACACCATTAATAAGAATTCATAAAGAAAAACATGCTTTAGAGTTCTAAAATCTACTTTACACAACTGTATCCATATAATATCTTGGACCTAAGCATTCATAAAAACAAACAAACAAAAAAAATACAACAAAACTTAATGAGGCATGTCATCAAAACACATAATCTATGTATTAAACCATGACATGCAATATTTTCCCAGTTATAGAAGTCACCTCCACTCAAACAACTGTGATTCTTCATAGAAAGAATGTAAACCAGGATTATTTAAAGTCAAATAATCATATAGCTTATTAGAATTGCTTGATTTCATGAAGTTTGACTTTTGAAAAGTCAACTGTCCTACTTTGGATCATAAATTGGCCATGAATTCGAGTTTGTTTATGTGTTTGATTGCTTCCAGAAGATTTTACATGTCAATACGAAGCTACGACAAGTTTCAGAATCAAATTTCATGGATATTTAAGTAGAATTCGAATTTCACAACTTGTGTTCTTCATAGAGGTCCTTTAATGGTGAATTTCTCAAATCTTAATGGTTTTGATTAATTCTTGTTGCTACAGATTCGTATTCAGCATATGACTCCATTGCTACAGTAAATTTTGAGTATTTTTCAACGAATGATCGAATTGGATTCAAGTTCATCAATGGTGGGTTAAGAAAGTCGCGACTTTATTTTTTGATTCGTTCACCATCATTCGTTGATCAAAACCTAAAAAATATGGATCTAGTTTTGTTAGGCTTCTGTAACGAATCCAAAGCAATTTACGGATCCAATTTTCTTTGAGAAATGAAGGAGATGCGATGAATCAAAGTTGTGGTATTGTAAAAAAAAATGGATAATATTTGTGAGAAAAGAATATAATTTTTTTATTTTAAATTCTAAGATCCGTGACTTTTATAAATTGAATTTAATTTTTTAAGTTGAAATTCTAAGAAAATGACAACTAAGCAAAATCCTATGTGACACATTTGAAAGCATGTCATTTGGAGTTTAAAGACTCATGTTAATAGTGTTATAGATATTTGTATGCATAAACATATAGGGAAAATTTATTGTACAAAGGGATTTTCTGTGTGAAGTGTGCAAAAGAACCACAACGCCCGGTTAGGAACAATAAAATGATCTAACGAATAGGGCTGATACACGCCAGAAAAAAAAACAGTGTGTGCTTCTTTTAACTTAATAAAGGGTATCCCTGTCTTTTCATAAAATAATTAAATTAGCGTGTGAGCATAAAATAAGGCATAATATTCACGCAACAAGGTCAACAAAATAACGCATCCATCTCAAAAATCACGCAGAGATGTAAAATCACGCAACTGTTTAAAATCCTTCCAAATTTAAGTGTTGTCTTCAACGCAGCGTTTAATATTTACGCACGTTTGTTTAAAAAATCACGCAAATACATGATTTTCTCTTAGTACAAAATTAATCCGTTATTTAGATGATTATGGCAAAAAAATAACGCAAAGTTAATCAAAAATCACGTAACCGCTAAATGCTTCTTATAAAAACTAATTTAGTTATTTCAAGAAAAATCACGCATTTGATCTAAAAAAATCACGCAACGAACTAAACCTTTTTTTTACTTAAAATCAGGCTTTAAAAACTATATGTTTCGGCTTAACTAACGCTTTTAAAATCAAGCATATTGTTCTAAAAATCACGCAAATACTAAGAAAACCAGAAAAACAAAATGATCAACATCAACAAAACAGATCAACCAAAAGGAAACAATTCATAATATTCATATTATAAAATTTTATACACGTCTATTAGGTGAGATCTTTGTAACCTATCGGGTGGGATCTTCACTATTGGATAGGGGTGGAATCATCAAAGGCTTCACAAAGAAAAACCAAAAAAACTATAAACGAAAACATCAGAAACCCAAAAAAAATGGGTGCCTAGAGCATGAGATCTCTGATTATGTGATATTTGTGGTTTATATGTTGTGGTATTCGCTAGTCGCTAGTCTATAATCACATGTGTACCATTAATCATCAAGACGTGGCAACAAATAGATCTACTGGCTGACAACCCACCTGACTTGCCTCGCGTGTGGCGCTGAGTGATTGCTCCCTTACTTGTCTAGGTTTGGTGCACATCACTCATACTTGTTGATCATGATTGGATATAACACTTGACTCATTGAATCGCAATGCTTTATTCTATATAGTATGCTAAACTTATGTTTACTCACCAACTAGTTGTAGTTGACCTTATTTTATACATGTTGCAGGTTGTGTTGAAAGTTGATCATAAGCTAATTTAATGATGACACTATAGGATTGCATGCGGACCTAGTGTGACCTAATTAATCAATTTAATTGTATCTTATTGATGTTATACGTTTCTATAATATCATTTTGATTATGTTGTATGAAATAGGTTGATTAAGAATATCACAACATTAATAGCGTTGTGTGTATCTAGACAATCATCGCGTCCTGACATCTTCCGCCGTTGGTTAGGGTGTGACAGATTGGTATCAGAGCCACGACTATAAGGATCTAGGTTATTAGAACCGGATTGACCTAGACTATTGCCTCATGTGTCCTACATGAGTGCCTCATGCTTAGTATGCCTATATAGCTTATTTGTCCATTATATGCTTCTTAACTGTGCGTATTTCAATCATTGCTTTGTTTCTCATTGGTCAGCACACACTTGTACACAGATCACTTGAGGCTTCCTAGCCTCCTTCCTTAGAGATGGTGCCTTACGTACCATCTAGGAGATTGATTTTCGATTATATGATCTCGTCAGAAATGGGTTTTAGTGACTGACGTGTAGTAACTGGAAGGGTGAAAGCACCGGTAGTCGGGTTCTCTGTAAAGAAAAGCGTTCACCTGAATTGACGGACCCGAACCGCTCACTTGGGACGCCCCGACGTGAGTGTCGAACCTATTAGGCCAAAGCATGTAAATTGTAAATCAATAGAACCGTACTCTGATTTGTCTCGGTTGTAGTTTCCCAATTGGGAGATGAGAATCCCTCCGATCTGTTTTATCTCGATCGCTCGATTTCATGTTTTTATGCGCTATTATGATTACTATGGTTCTCAACGGTTTTTGATAATCTGAGTCGCACTATCTCACAGTTCACTAATACACATGTTTACACTTGATCTCTCGTGATTTGGGTTGATTTTCAAGCCGATTTCTTGTTCAGTGAGTCGGTGATTCGATGATTTTTGACAATTCTCAATATCTTATGATTTATTCTAATCTGTCATTTCATGAGGCTCCGATTTGATTTATCTTATTTTGTCTTGTCACTTCATGTTACTTCGATTTGACCTATTTCATTTTGTAGCCTCGTGATCCTCAGATTCGAGTATCTCATATCATGTCTCTTTCTCCCTTGGCCTCAAGTCGATCTTTCGTGATGTTTTATTTCATGGTTTTCCTTTATTTTCTTGGTTCGGGTCACATCAACCGTTGCAGCGACTGCAAGGTGACCCTCATTTCTACTCAGCTATGGAGCCTGACCTTGGGCTTCACCCATTTTGTGTAGGTCATGAAAACACCACAATCCATTAATTGGGTTTCGGCTTGCCACATCTATGGTCACTCAGGCTATCCCGTGAGCATTTATTACCAGTCGGCCCGAGCTCAGCCTCAATCGGTCCAACCTTGGTCATCAACGCGTGTTCTATTCGTAATTGGTGCATATGTTTGTCCTTAGTCATTTCTCCTTACCCTTATCTCTGTTAGCCACCTTTAACACCCTTGTCCACGACGATGCTAACCTTGGTACCATTTCTATAGTGTTTGATTCATTTGTTGTTTGGAGGTTCTTAAGTTGATATTCATCGATCGTTGGGACTTTGTCAATCATTTACCCTTCTTGTGTTAGTGTTCAAAGCTTATCCGTCTCTATCAACCGTGATTTTGTGTTCATGTATTGACCCTCATATTTCAATATCATTTTCTCTCATGCCATGTGTGTCGTCGCGGGTATTTTGTGAGAGTTATCGTTGAGGGGTTCATGAGTTCCTAGGTTGTATGGTTACGGGATTCCATGCATACGTAGAAATAAATGGGCATGCCAGCGGGTATACAAACCTTGGTACACGTGACCGTCCGTTTTAATAAAAGGTATCAAGTTATCCATTTTAAATGTTTTGTTTTTGGTCTCACTTGTGTGTTTTCTAAGGACACGTGTCTAGGAATCCACCAGTTTGAAAGTCTACGAATATATAAGTCCACATGTTACGGGATTGCTCAAAGTTACGACTACATGGCCTCTCAAGTGGATAACTCTACACGTGTGCCGGTCCCAAGGGTTTTGCTCAAAGTTAAGATTTTATACCCTTTGTTATGTCTGCCTTACGACACAACTCATTGATCATTGTGCTTTGGTATTGTTCACTGCTGACACCTCCTATCCTTTTCCCCTCTCATTCCAACATCTCTATCACAATTTTGTTAAAAACTGTGCGCGTCAGTTAAACTCATTCGTACCCCGTCTGGACGATCAGGTCCCGACAATCCTCGACGATAAACCAGTCTGTGGGCTCAAGTTTATGCCACGTCAAGCCCATAAATTACTTGACATTAGAGCGAGTGCAATCGGGGGTTTGAATCATGGGAGTCGAAAGAATAGGGAGTCAAAGACATCCTAGTCGCTCGGATTTACCGTGAAAAGTTTTCCTGACGACGCAACGGGTCTTCCTCCTGTTCACCAAATCGACTTTCGCATCAAACTCGCATCCTTAGCGACTCCAGATACAAGTCACCTTATCGTCGTGTAGCCTTTGGTCGACCTATGATTTATTTACCCTCCGTGCATGGAGACCCTTATCTTTATGTTTCAGCCCTGAGAACCGATCGCTTCCGCGTGATCGATTCTCGTGATGGTTCCCCTCTCTTTTCATGGTGATGTTTTCCAAACCGCAGTTTATAAGTGGTTTGGATATTTTAGTTTATGTTTAATGTTTGAGATTTTCACTTGTGTGCTTTATTATGTCTGGCTTTGGTCTCCTTTGATTCGGTGTTTCCTTCGTAGGCTCCATGCCCAGCCTCCAAATCCACGATCGCCTTCATTGGCGATAGGCGGGTTCACTCATGGTTCGTTCTTGATTTTAGAATCTGAGGCACGTATCTGGTCCAACCAATGAATTATGAAGAAAGGATAGCTGCTAAACCTCATGGTTCGACTATTACTAAACGTAATAGACTAATCATGAGATTGATTGCTGCCATCTAATCCCTAGTTTCGTTTGGTGTGTTTCCAGCAGTTGATTCGTGACTATGGCTATGGGCTCGGATTTCGTTTCACATGACTGTGATGTTGATTTTCGGCTTATCTCATTGTTGATGTGTGACCCTGATTTTGTTCAATCTTGATTCGGTGTTTATTACCCTATCTCTGGTTTGACGCTCGTTGTTTGATTACCGAGTCATTTTGTCTTAGAATCGTTGTTGTATCCACCGACTCGTGATCTATGGTTTTATTGTGTGGTTCTGTTATTTCACTATTAGTGACGCTCATTTCTGGGTCTATTTACTCATTTCATATTGCTCGATTTACATCATCGAATTCATGTACTTGGAGTTGTGTTTCTCGATCCATGTTATCGGGTTCATGTACTTCGAGTCGTGTTACTCGATTAATGTTATCGGATTCATGTACTCTGAGTCATGCTATTCGATTCATGTACTTCGAGTCGTGTTATTCGGTTCATGTTATCGGATTTATGTACTTCGAGTCGTGTTGTTCGGTTCATATTATCGGATTCATGTACTTCAAGTCGTGTTATTCGATTCATGTTATCAGATTCATGTACTTCGAGTCATGTTATTCGGTTCATGTTATCGAAGTCACGTGCTTTGAGTCATGTTGTTCGACTCATGTTATCGGATTCATGTACTTCGAGTCGTGATATTCGATTCATATTATCAGTTTCACGCATCACAAATTATGATTTGGCCCATGTTATCAGTTTCACATATTTCGAATTTTGCTTTTGGTTCATGTTATCAGTTTTACGTATTTCGAATTATGATTTTGGTTCATGTTACCAGTTTTACGCATTTCGATCTATGCTTTGTGTCATGCTATTAGTTTCACGCATTTCAAGCCATGGTTTTCGATTCATGATATAAAGTGCATGCATTTTAGTCACATTTTCGGTTCATGTTATCGGGATCTTGTACTTCGAGACATGCTACCCAATTCATGGCGTCAGATGTGTGTATCTCAAATCATATCATTCTTTTCATGGATTCGGATTCAAGTGCTCGAAGTCATGTTACTTGATACGTGACATCAATTTCATATACCACGAATCATGCGGTTCACCTCATGTCAGCAGATTTATGTGTTCGAGATGTATTGTTTACTCATACTAGTCGTGACATGCATGCAGTGCTATTCGACTCATGGTATCCAATGCGGAGTATTCCGTCAGATTCGTGGTACTCTATCTATTTTGGTATCAATCTTTTGTTGGTGGTGATCTATTTATTCACTCTTTGACCTTTATCACTTTGAATTTTCGGTTGTGTACCGTTAATTCAAGCGTTAGTCATTATTATACTCTTGTTGAATCAGAGACTCGTACGTGCTACTACCAGCGATTGTGTGTGATGCTAGCTTAGCATACGACCGATATTGTTCGTGGGTATTAGTCTTGGGTTTCAGCGAGAGCTGATTCGGATTCCGTCCGGGTATTGTGACTCGGGAGGTAAACCGGATGTGGGTCGCTACCCATCTAGTTCACCAGAACTTGACGCTTTGCCTCGATAAGAATTTCGGAGCCCCAGATTTTGTTTATCATTGATTATTTTGCTTTATCTGTTGAGATGCTCTATGTGGATCTAAGTTGTATGGATTGAAGGTATATATGTTGCACCCATTACTCACCTGTGTCTCTTGACCCCTCAGTCTCGCCCCTAAAATATGGGAGATTATGGTCATCCCCTTGGTTAGTCCATGGTTAGTCTTCGGTTTGGTTGTGATGTGTGTCCCTTGATCTATTGCTCGCTCTCTATGATTGTCTGAGTGTTATGGGGTCAATCTCAGTTATTTGTTATTGGTGTGTATAATAGGATATCCTCCAAAGATGAACGGTACTCTCTTAAGGATATTAAAGATGTGGTGGGTTAGCTACAGTACACCCTATATATAAGCATCGGTAATGTCTGTAAGTTGCAATGGGAGTCGGACGGAGGATGGTGTGTGTGCAAACATGGATATGTCTCTGATGGTTGGTTATATCAAAATCCGCTCCCCCCTTGTCGCCCTTCCTAACCTAACCCTTCGGCCAGGCTAAGTTTGGCACTGTCATAATTGATTCAGTAATAGAGGGTATACTCGTATTCTCGGTGAAATCGTTAATGAATATTTTATATTGGTTTCTCATGTCAAAATGTGTCAGTTTTAATAAACCTCTTTTCTTTTAAGATTACTTTAGTTTCTTCTAATTTCGGGATGAAATTCCCTAAAGTAGGGGAGACTGTAACATTTGCAAATCATCCAATCTTAAAACCCGACCCCTTTTGGGATTTCGCGATATACCGATTTTGTAAATTATTAATTACCGGGTCAAATTCGGGTATTATAACCCAAATAATTTTTTTAAATGATGAAATGTTTAATTATAATCATTTGGACCTAAATTGAATGTCTCGAATTAGAAATAATGCAATTTTGGGTTTTTACGCGATTTCGGTACGCGATTCTTCGTTTACCGGGAACCTCGTATTGTTAGAGCATATTTTTATGCTACGTTGTGTCTCGTGAATTGTATCTAGACTAGAGCGTCTTTGTGAGTCATATAGTCAACATACCAAGATGGCCGTACCATATGGTTCCTCGTACCAGTTGGTACGAGCGTACCAACTGGTCCGCCAGGTGGTACGCCGCCCAGTATGTAAGTGACTATAAATAGTTCGTGTTAGAGAGAGTTAACACTTCTGTCATTTCTACACCTTTTTGTGTGTGTTCTAGAGAGAGAAACCAGAGCTTACTTCTTGTAATCTTCAAGTGATTAATTAGAACAAAACTTAATTACTTTCGGTTTCATTACATTGATTGATACACACAGTAGTAAGATCGTATCTCGGTTTTACAAGTGGTATCAGAGCATTTGGTTTCTCTACTACTGTGTTTTTGATCATATTCGGATTTCTAGTGAGAGAAAGTTTGGGTTTCTTCATTTTTCATCAAAAAAAATTTCAATTCTGAGTGCTTCTGGTGCTACAAATGATTTCTAAACATTCCTAGAGTGTTTTCCTAGTCTACTGTTGCGAATTACAGTCCAAAACGTCAAAATTTTCGAAAAACCGTCGATTTCAGCGTGGTACGCCGTTGGTACGCTCGAAGAACAGCTAGTACGCCTTTGGTACGCTTGGTGGTACGCAAGGCAATCTTCAAAGGTTTTGGTATGCTGGTTTTTGGTACGGAAGGCAATCTTCAAAGTTGGTACGCGATGGTTACTTGGTGGTACGCCGACAGTTACACCGTACCAAAGTGGTACGCTGGTGAATCTGGTCCGTTTTCTGGTACGCTGAGTCTGTGGTACGTGGGTGGTCAGTTGAGGATTGGTGGTACGCTGGTTAATTGGTTGGTACGCTGAGAGTGATTTAGTACGCTGGTAGAAAAGTGACTTTCACTAAAACTGACGTAACTTGAGAATCGTTAAGAGTTACGAAACCCAATCCCTGCCAAAACGACCATCCCAACGAGATCTAGACTTTTACTCGCCTAACGGCTAGTACCCTCCGTTTTGGTACCCAAAATCCGCTTGAAAGACCTTCGTTTTTTAGTTCGAAGTTTTTGAAGTGTCATTTTCGGTGAAAAATGTCTGATTTTCAAGCGTTCGCTGCTATGCAAAGTTCCCAAATTGTTGAAGCTGGAGGATTATCACAATTGGAAACAAAGATTTTCTGCTTACATCAGTACAAATAATGTCGATTTATGGATTCCAATTCGTAAGCTTTACATACATCCAAAGGAAGATGGAAATTTTAAACAAATTCACAATTTTGATGCCGCTGAAATAAAACTCTATGAGCTTGAAGAAAAAGATTTTGGTTATCTAACAATGGCTTTGCATACTGAACTGTTGCATCAGTTTAGTACTTGCAAAAAGTTAAAACAGTTGTGGGATGCATTATCTGCAAGATGTGAAGGCAATGATCAATACAAGAAGAGTAGAAGAAAAGTGCTGAACAAAGAATTTGAAAATTTTCAAAACTATGATAAAGAAAATATTCTTGAACTTGTATCCAGATTTTCACATCTAATTAGTGAAATGAAAGTGGTGGACATTGAAAAGACCGAGGAGGAACTGAAAGAGAAACTGATGGAAGCTTACCAGAAAAGTGGGAGAATTATGTTCTACTACTTACTCATGATAAGGAATACTCAACATTGTCATTTCATGATTACCGGGAAGTTACATGCTAGAGAAATGGAAATGATGACATCAAACAAGTCAACTGCATAATTACAAAATTTGGAGTTATATCATGGACAAAATTCAGCAAGTCTTAATTTAAAATCTAAATCCTTTGGTGTTGATTCGTCGAATCCACCTTAAACAGCATTTGCTGCTAGTTTTGGTTCAGGAAATTTTGCAAATTCATCAAGAGGGTGAACTTCACCATTCCAAATCATTCAAGTCAGACTTCATTTTCTGCAAAAACACCTGATGAACATTTGGCATTAAATTTTGCACTATTATCTTCATATAATGGATTGCTGAATGGTGGCTTGACAACATCTAGTTTGATAGAAGAAGATTTTGATCAGATCAATCCAGATAATCTTGAATAAATGGATATTAATTGGCAACTTGCAATGTTAGCTCAACGAGTCAAAAGATTCAAGAAGAAGACTGGATTCCAAAGTTTAAATCCACATGGCAAGGTTGGCATAGATAAATCCAAGAGCAAAATAGTGTTCTAATTTTGGACATTTTGCTCGTGAATGTTCAAAATCAAATGCTTCTTCATCAAAGTCTCCAACAGCTTTGGTGTCTCAAGTTGATAAACAATATAACTGGGGATGAACTTCTGATCCAATTGCTTTGACTGCTATTACTTCTGAGTCAAAATCACAAACATGGAATGAAGGTTATGATTGGGCTGCTGATTCTCCTGATGAGTCTGCATTTTTTGTCAACTCTGCGTTTGTTGCTCAAATTGTTCATAGCGATGCCGAAGTAAAACTAATTGATTCTGAATCTGAAATAAGTGGTTCTGGAAATAGTGGTTATGAATCTGTTTGTGAATTTTGTTCTCAGAAAGACAAGAAGATTCAAGGATTGATAAAATAAAATGAGTTGTTGGTTGCTGAAAATAAAAGAACGATAGAAGAGTTGACAGGTGAACAGGAAAGTTGGGAGATCTAATTCAAGAACTGTCCTCTTAGATAGAAAAGTTCTCAGAATTTCAAGCAGAGGTT